>JAWNOI010000211.1:0-158195 GCA_035046045.1 Zaprionus bogoriensis | reverse complement strand
GGCGTTCCAGGCAAATCAAGTGAGTTCAAAAATTCCGTAGGGTAGTTAACAGCATCATCTGCCTTCACAACGGTGTCTATTGACTTATATATGTTATCTCCTGAGTTTCTATGCTGGATTGGATTACATGATTGAGTTGGTAGACATCTCTGTTGGCAAGAATGGCTCGTTCACTGAGCCAATTGTGATTCCTATAATTGATTCGGATATCAGGGAAGACTTTTCTGATTAGTTCTTCCTTCGATATTACTAAATTACAAAAATTGTCTGGCAATCGTATTTTTCTCGACGTCTCATTGACTGGCAGCTCTCCGTCCCAATGTCCAGTAACTGTCATGAGAATGCGTCGGCTGAGTCATCGCTCTGCAACTGTACACGCATATTTGTTGTCAACTGTAATGTCCGTACATGTCGCCACAATGTAGAATATTTCAGGCAAGCATTTATTTCGTCCGCTGGTGTCGATCGAGAAATTACAGGCAGCGTTTCTTTGAAATCTCCTGCGAGCAATATCAAAGCATTCCCAAATGGTTGAACGGCTCCGCGCAAATCCCGAAATGATCGATCGAGAGTCTCTAGTGATATTTTGTGTGCCATCGTGCATTCATCCGATGATTTGCATAATCAACGGCAACTTCAGCGCTGAATGAGCAGTCCTTCCACCGGGTAACAATGTCACAGCGATTCCAGATGAAGCAAGAGCTAAAGCTATGTCCTTGTTAGCTCGAACAGTAGCCAGCATCAATGTAATGAGGAATGTTTTTCCCGTTCCTCCCGGAGCATCCAAAAAGAAGATGTCCGGAGCACCCTCATTTATCATTTGCATTACCTGATCATAAACTATGTTTTGTTCATGGTTTAATTTGGTAATGATTGATTGGACATATGACTGGAGATCGTCGCTGTTGTAATTCTGCTTTCTGCGCAAATCCACATCAGATGCTGCAGTCGCAGTTCTGGCAGGTGCTGGCATTCCCAATTGAGTTAGCACTTTATTTGCAATAGTTAAGCACTTGTCTTCAATGCCTATCAAAGTTTCATTGTAAATCTCTTCTGTCAATTCCATGGTCATGTCGGAATTTTCTAGACGTACTCTGTGCAAAACATCCTCAGCCATATGCGAACGATATCTCTCCCATAACTCTGTTGGATATGAAGGGAAGCGAGCAGTCAATATGATTGCAAACAATGCGCGAATTTGGTTCGGATATGCAGTCTGGCACGCATCATTAATGCAGATATCCCACTGTTGGTCGTTCTCCAATAAATTTAAAGCTAAGCACGCACTCCGGAAGGTGGCATGGGTGATGCCATTGAGATTTTTCAAATACTGGAAGGACGTAAGACCGGCCACATTCACCAGCAGCATGCGAAGGAAGAAACATTCATCTTGATTGGGATGCACTGCGTAGAGTTTTCCAATTGTATTATCTTTGATGATGCCAGGTTGGTCTTCGACAGGCTCGCCTCGTTTGCGTCGCATGAACGCATTTTTAGTGACATTCCATGTGTAATAAGAGGGCACTTCTGGATACATCAGTGTTCTGGCGAAAGCGTCTTCTTGGCATAATGTGAAGAAGGCAGTCAGAGTTGTAGCAGGCGGATTCAGGACTCTTTCTTGGGCGGCATGACTCCGTTTATCACAGAAGTGGGAAGGAAAGTTGGAATTATAATCTCTCATTTCTCATTTCAATCCATGTGGTTATATTTTTTAATGTTTTGCATGTACAGCTGTGGTTGCCCTTGGCAACTGACGGTTGAGGCACTGGGATATATATTTTTTAATGATTTAAATGTACAGCTGTGGTTGATAAGCTATGCACATAAAAAGTAGATAAAAACATCGCCAGAACCTCAATATATGTTGTGTCAAAATCTCGGGTTAATCGGTTCAGCACTTTTCGAGTCCATAGGCGAATCCTATACGCACAGAGCATTTTTATATATATATATATATATATATATAATATCTACAGCTGTTCGAAAATACATCAAAACGTCGAAATATAAAGTCCAGCGGCTTAGTAATAAGCCAATTCTTGCACAGAGATAACTCTTCTTTTTTGCTGGAGTTGTAAGTATAACAACTGCTAACCGAATTTACACTTCTAAGCAACACCAGCCAACAGAACCGCAACACCGAAAAATTACTAGAAAGTCTCGAGTCATTGTTGGCACAATATTCGTTAAGAGTCTGACTGTTATGTCTTATGTCTATGTGATTTTCCCCCAATCGAACGCGTTAATGTAATCTACTCTGTGCTGAGTGATGTTTAGAGCTTACACTGTACACTCTCTACAATTTACACTTTACACTTCTATGTCTATATAGATATCACTCTTTCTATGCTTTGTGTACCTTTTCAGGTCTTAGAAACAACATTTAAAGATACCACGTGATATATTAGATGCCAAACAGCTGGATCGCTACCACGTCACGTCAGTGCCTTGAAAATCGTCCAAGCATGTATGACCATGTACATTAAGAAATTAGAAACAGAAGTCGCCGTTTCGGTTGCAAGTCGGAAGCATAAATATGAAGAATAAAGAAGAAGGGCAGCGAAAAGTTGTACATTTTTTAAGGTTATGTTAGCTGTGATCAGTTGACTGCAAAAGCCTTTACACTCTACTGATTGAGGAATCTTGACTTAGGTGCAGAAAGCTGCTTTGTTGCTTACTTTTAATTATACCATTTACCCATTGAAAATGGGTATAAAATGGTATATTAACTTTGTGAAAATGTATGTCACAGGCAGATGGAGTCGTGACACACCATACAAAGTCTTCTTGATCAGCATCATTAGCCGTATTGAATACGCAGATCGAGTTTATTTCAAAATTGATGTGCCACCGCCTACCGCCTCTGCAAATCGATAAATTTTTCGATTTTTTGCAAATAATTCAATAACGAAAAGAGATAAACGCACCAAATTTGGTTGGAGGGTGTCTTGCAACATTATGCAGAACACACTTTTATAGATTAAAAGAACATTTGAAAAGCTAGCACCAAATTTGGTAGTAAGGTCCCGGTTATCATTACGCAAAACGCGGATTTTCAAATTTGAGATGCCACGCCCACCGCCGCGAAAAATCGATTTTGTAAAACGGTAAATCAAATTATAGGATTGTGGATAATATTGATATCGACAAATCTATAAATTTATATCCGATCGGACAAAAAACACAGAAGTTATAGGCACGAGAAGTTTCCCTTACAGCAGAGGCGTGACGCCGACGTCGACGTCGACGCCGACTGAACACGCACAGTCGTCGTGTAGTCAGCGTTTAGTCAAGACAGACAAGACAAGATGTGTAGGCTGTAATGAATTGCGTTAACCAGGTTTGGCTGTATTACCTTATTTTATTCTCGGATTTGATTTGGTTTCTGAAGCAGTTGAATGGATTATCTGGGGCCTCGACCGTGTAGGTCAGTGATTCCTCATTATGGTGGTAGGCGCGTTGGACTATATCTCGCTTTGTAAGACAGCTAGATTCTGGCGCGAGCGTGCGTCTGCCCCATGGTTTTCCCTGCCAGGCTTCTACAAAATCTTAGCATTTTGCTCGTCGATGAAGGCTCTCCACCTTTTAATTTTTGCGTTAGGATATTGTCCACCACTATCACAACTAATTATACAACTAAATACTGGCAACCAACTTTCATTAGCCGCCGCATTTTGCCCCCCTCGCTTTACTATAGCTGAATATGAGTTTATGGAGTTTTTCACCTCCCTAGGAGACCACTTTATAGCAGCAGGAGACTACAATGCCAAGCACACTCACTGGGGATCTCGTCTCGTGACTCCAAAAGGAAATCTGCTCTATAATGCAATTATCACAGCCAAGAACAAGCTCGACTATGTTTCTTCTGGCACACCAACATACTGGCCGGCAGACCCAAAGAAACTACCCTATTTAATAGACTTTCCGCTAAGCAAAGCTTAAGACATGCCTCACGCCAACTTACTAAAGCTCTACAGCAAGAAGAAGCATATGTCCACCGCTACTACATGGAGCAATTGTGTACTTCTAGTACAAAACACTCACTATGGAGAGCTCACCCAACTCTGAGGTCACCGAAAGAAACCGTGATGCCTATTAAAAAATCCCACAGGCGGCTGGGCGTGCAGCGATGCAGACAGAGCCAGCACGTTCTTCCAACCGAATCCTGCCACTAGTGGGTTTACTTTGTAGACTCTCTCATATGAGCCTCAGCTTCAACATGAGCCAATTGAATTTCGCTCAAACGAAATCGCTAGTATGATCAAAAATCAACTGAATCCGAAAAAATCCCCGGGCTGCGACCACATAACTCCCAAAATGGTCATTGAGCTTCTATATTGCGCCGTTTGCACTATCATCCAGCTCTTCAATGCCATTGCAAAACTTGGCCACTATCCAGTGAAATGTAAAAAGTCAGTTAAGAAAAAGATAGCTAAGCCGGAAAAAAGTCCACACAATCCCCACGTCTTATAGACCTATTAGCCTACTTTTATGCTTATCTAAACTATTTGAAAAATGCGTATTGACTCGGATAAACACATACCTAAGACTCCAGGAAGGAATCCCGTCACATCAATTTGGGTTTCGTGAAAAGCACAGAACAATTGAGCAGGTCAACCGGATAACATCAGAAATGCGGAACGCGTTCGAAAAACGAGAGTACTGTACTGCCACATTTTTAGATGTCTCTCAAGCATTTGATAGAGTCTGCCTAGAAGGTTTAATGTACCAGATCAAGACAATGCTTCCCTACAACACCCACAAACTTTTAGAGTCTTACCTTTACGACAGAAAATTTGTTGTGAGATGCAACACTGCTTTATCTGATGATTTCACTGTTGGAGCTGTAGTTCTTGAAGCTAGCCTGCTAGGGCCAACATGTCCTCTACACAGCAGACATCCCGACAAGCACACGACTAACAACATCTACGTTTGCTGATGATACTGTTATTCTTAACCGCTCAAAATGCCCGAGGCAAGCAACAGCGCAGCTAGCTCTTCATCTGGTCGATGTTGAAAAATGGCTATGCGATTGGCGAATTAAAGTGAACGAACAAAGATGCAAGCACGTTACGTTCACCCTGAACAGGCAAAACTGCCCGCCGCTTACGTTAAACAACAAGCAAACGAAGTGACATATCTAGGAGTACACCTCGATAGAAGACTCACATGGCGCCGACACATTGCAGCCAAAAGAACTCACCTAAAGCTAAAAGCCTTGATAAGCCTGGCTTATAAATGCTCGGTCTCCCCTTAGCCTTGCATATAAAGTCCTCTTGTATAACTCGGTACTAAAACCTACAATAAATAGCTGTATGGCTCCCAGTTATGGGGGAATGCCAGCAATACCAATATTGACTTAGTCCAGCAAGTTCAGTCTAAGATCTTGAAAACCATCACCGGGGCACCGTGGTACGTTCGCAACGAAAACATACATTGCGACTTGAACATTCTACCATTCAAAGAAGTGATCGCAGATCAGAAGAAAAAGTACAATACCAAGCTATTGCTGCGAGAGGTCTTACAAGGCTGAGCAACTAATCACGTTTTCGTCACAACGACTTACCCACCCTGCGACCGACTTGAAGGACGCGCAACCAGTATACTGTTAGTTAAATTTTAATATTAATTTTCATAAACTTATTGCTAGTCTCAATATTAAGAGAAGATTCAATAAATAAAAGCAAAACTTAAAAAAAAAAAAGAATTTCTGTCCGAAACCGCAAAAGTTAAAGGTCAGTGTAGAAGTTTTCCAAAGTAAACAGGACTTAAAAAAAAAGACAGAACAAATAGTTTTTTCGGCAAAATCAATTTATTTTATTCAAAATAGTCTCCTTCTGCCTTAATACAGCTTTTTGCACGGTCCAAAAGCATGTCGAACGAGTGTTTTAGCTCGTTGCCCGGTATGGCCGCCAGTATGCCGTTGCAATTCTTTGGAATGGCATCTACGTCTGCATAACGCTTTCCTTTCATCGGCAATTGCATTTTTCCGAAAAGGTAGAAGTCGCACGGTGCCATATCAGGTGAGTACAGGGAGTGGTTGATGCTTAAAATGTGGTTTTTGGTCAAATAGTCGGTCACAAGCGTCGATCGATGAGACGGCACATTACCGTGCGACAAACGCCAACTTCCATCTTCACGATATTCGAGTCGAACATGTCGAATACGGCGCACCAAACGCTTCAAAACTCCAAGGTAGAATACCGCATTAACGTTTTGGCCGGGTGGAACAAATTCTTTGTGGACAATACCCTTGGAATCATAAAACAACTCAGCATTGTCTTCACTTTTGACCTATCCAGGCGCGATTTTTTGGGTTTCGGCTCGTCCGGCGCCTTCCATTCAGCACTCTGGCGTTTCGTTTCGGGATCATATTGAAAACACCACGTTTCACCAGTCACAATCTTGTAAAGGAAGTTCTTTTTTGGCCTCTTTAATGTCTTTCGAATGTTGAATTCTGAGCAACTTTTGGACGTCAGTCAATTTGTGCGAAACAAACCGTGCACACACCTTTTGTAAGCCCAAATGTTCGGTCAAAATGCGATAAATTGATGTTTTGGAGATGTTCAATTCTATTTCCATGAATTTCAATGATGATTTCGGCTGATTTTTTATGAATTCACGCACAGTTTCGATGGAATTTTCGGCGATCACGGATTTTGGTTGGCCCACATGTTCATCGTCATTTATGTCCTCACGACCACTTTGAAAACGTTGAAACCACTCGCGCATTCTGCTACGGGATAGGCAATCATCGCCATAAACTTGTTTCATCAATTGAAATGTTTCGGTAAAAGTTTTACCAATTTCAAAACAAAATTTAATGTTGGCTCTTTATGCGAAGCTCATTTTCGCACCGATGACAAAAACATACAGACACCCAAAACGAAATAATCTCACTTCCAATAGATGAAATGTCATGCAATTTACTGGAAGTCGATAACGGATAGCAGATTCTAACGCACCAGTTGACATATAGATGGCGCCACTACTACTACACTAGATTCAAAAAGTCCTGTTTACTTTGGAACGCACCTTGTACAACGAAAAGCGCGCAACAGAGTGAGAGACTGAGCATATCAACTTTTTCGGCTTTGCTCGCAAAGAGAGCGCAAGGAGAAAACGGTCGACAGTTACTTTCGAGCTCTGGTGCTGAGTGATGTTTAGAACTTACGCTGTACACTCTCTACAATTTACACTTTACACTTATATTTCTGTAGAGGTACCACTCTATGCTTTGAGAACCTTTTCAGGTCTTAGAAACAACATTTAAAGATACGACGTGATATACACGTCAGTGCCTTGTAAATCATCCAAGCGTGCATGGCCATGTACATTAAGAAATTAGAAATCAAAGTTGCCGTTTCGGCTGCAAGTCAAAAGCATAAATATTATTTATTTAGAGTAAAGAAGAATAACAGCGCAAAGTTGTAAATTTATTTAAGGTTATGTTAGCTGTGATCAGTTGACTGCAAAAGACTTTACACTCTACTGATTTAGGAATATTGACTTAAGTGCAGAAAGCTGCTTTGTCGCTTACTTTTAATTTTAGTTTTCGGTCATTCAACTACTCAATATTAACTATTTTTATTTGGCGAACTAATAACATCGCATCAAACTCAAATACAAATGCATTGAGGCTAATAGCACATGCCGACTGCACGACAACTGTGCGTGCGCAGTCGGAGCAAGCACTGGCGTCGGGCCTCTGCTGCTGGGAAACTTCTCTTCATACCAAATTTCATGCTTCTAGCTTATCTTGTGTTCTTATAATTCAAAATATTCGTTTTTTATGGGGCGGAGGGCGTGGCATCCAAAAATCTAACATCCAACTTCTGCATAATGGTGAAAGACACCCTCCTGCCATGTTTGATGCGTTCATCTCTTACTGATATTGAATTATAATATATGCAAAAATTCTAATAACGCTTTTTGCGGAGACGGTGAGCGTGACACATAAAGTTTAAATAGCACTTCTTTTGTCTATTGAATAACCGCACACTCCCACCAAGTCTGGTATCTCTAGCTCTTAATAACTGAGATCTCTGTGTTCTGTCTGCAACATACATTTTCACAAAGTAAAAATACCATTTTTTCCCCATTTTCAATGGGTAAATGGTATAAGAATAGCGCCATTACAAAAAGTGACACAAGTAGATAAAAATGACGGAAATCTTATCACAAAGTTTATACACATTTTTTTCTCATTTCCAATGGTTAAATGGTATAATATTAAAATTTTAATACAATGTTTTGGAAAACTCCTTAATAATTAATTAGTTATAACACATTTATCAATATCTATATATATAAAAGAAAGTCGTGTTAGTTACACCGCTAATAACTCAAGAACGCCTGGAGCAATTTGGCAAAATCTTTTTTTAAATTGTTCGTTGAAGTTCAAGGATGGTTTTTTCTGGTTTTAATTGGACTTATTGCTGGATAAACCCAAGAAATAGCCATTTTCTTTTTCCCATACAAATTTTCCCGCCCACTTCAAGTAGCCTTTCACGAGCACGTCAAAGTAAAACACACCTAAACACATTATTTGTAATACATAAACAGTCTACTTTTGCTCACCTAGCAGCAAGGTAGTTTTATTTATTTCAAAATTTTAAAATCGCTCGGTTAGTCGCTTCTTTTGTATTAGTTACGGTGTTGTTGGCCACTTTTTATGACTTCAAGACATATCACATTTTTTGAAAAACATTAATATAGTCTACTTTTGTTTGGTGGCAGACTATTTTTTTTAAAAAATTTTGATATGACTTGAAATCGTACAAAGCAGTTCACAACATCGAAACTAATACAAAAGAAGAAATCAATATTAAAACTATTTCCATTAAAAAAATATTTAACAAGTGGATTGAAGTGAAGTGAATTTTATTTAATAATGCCGCTACCAAGACGATCGAATCTTTCCCGGCAAAGCCGTAATGGAAAAAGAATACAAAATACAGCAAATGAAAGGACTGAAGAAGAACAAGAAAATGAACGAGAACGGTCCCGCAATAGTATGGCTCGACTTCGTGCTTCTCAATCACGAGAGCAAAGAGAAGCAGCCCGCGAAACAGCTCGGTTGGCAATGCAGAATCGTCGAGCGAACAACAGAAGGCAACAAAGCGATAATTTGCGACGCAGAACAAGATATTTAGCTGATTTGAATCGAGCGGCGTTTCGATACGATTGCAGCAATGATTACAGCTTGCATCCAAGCGTTTGCATTGGGCAAATGGACGTTGTTTGCGAGTATTGTGGGGCATTAAAGTTTCCCGGAGAAGCGCCTGGATTATGCTGCGTTAATGGAAAAGTGAAATTGCCGGTATTGTCTCATCAAAAGACGAACTTATCAACAATGTTTTTCCAAATATTATTTCGAACTACAAAAATAATGAATGGTTGAGTGAGCGTGCAATTTTAGCGGCTAAGAATAAAGATGTAGATGACCTGAACTACATAATTCAAAATAAGATCATTGGAAGAATGCATTCATTCAAATCTATCGACTGCGTCACAAATGAAGATGAAGCCACCAATTATCCAATTGAATTTTTAAACTCTTTGGACGTGCCTGGCTTACCACCGCACAATTTACGCCTAAAGGTTGGCTCCGTCGTAATCATGCTTCGAAACATAAACCAACCAAAACTGTGCAACGGTACGCGTTTGGTGGTTAGTAAATTGATGAACAATGTAATTTCCGCTACTATAATGATAGGAAAATTCAAAGGTGAGGAGGTTCTCATTCCGAGGATCCCGATGATCCCAACCGATATGCCGTTTGAATTTAAACGACTGCAATTTCCGATACGTCTGGCATTTGCCATGACAATCAACAAATCACAAGGCCAATCCTTACAAGTTTGTGGTTTAAATCTAGAACATTCATGTTTTTCCCATGGTCAATTATACGTGGCATGTTCACGGGTCGGAAGACCATCTGCGTTGTTTGTTTTTGCACCTGAAAATAAAACAAAAAATGTCGTGTACCACAAGGTGCTTAAGTGAAGAGCCACCTATGTACTGAAATACAAAAAAAACTGCTTATTTATTGCCATTAAGGCGGAACAAAGTTAACCGGGTCAGCTAGCGACACGAGGAAGGATTGGGAGAGGGACTGGGAGAGGGATTGGGAGAGGGATTGGGAGAAGGATTGGGAGAGTGACAGGGAGAGCGACTAAGAGATGGATTGGAAGAGGGACTGGGAGAGGGACTGGGAGAGCGATTGGGAGAACGACTGGGAGAAAGATAGCCATCTGGTGGCAAAACGGAGTTTGCCGGGATTTCTAGTCTACTATATAAAAATAAGTTCAAATTTCCTTCCTGACGATTTAACTCCAGAACGCAAGAACCGATTTCCACGGTTTTGCATTCGTTGGAAAGGGATCGGGCTCCGTGTAGTACAGGTACGTGACCCAAAATCGTTTGCGCATTTGAAAACTGTGAATGGCCACTTGGAAACAACATAGTTCCAGCTACTACAAGGAACCTATGACGAACACGACAAATTATAAAATTACACCTAAACACAGTTCACATAATAAATCGATAGTCTAATTTTGTCCTCTGAACAGAAAGGTTCTTCCATTTTTTGAAAAATCAAAAGGAAAGCGTAAAAATAATTTTTTATTTAAATAAAGTTATACGTTTCACATTTTTTTTGGAGCCCATCAAAACAATAACGTGTATTGTGAAAACATTCATTCAATTCCAACAGCAAGCATTTTGGTGGGATTTGGTAGAATTTGGCGGGATTTGGCGGGAATTGGGGAGCATTTGTGGGATTTGATGGGATTTGGTACAATTCGGCGAGATTTGAATTTGGCGGGAACTGGTAGAATTTGGTAGAATTTGGCGGGATTTGGCGGGATTTTAAGGGATTTCGTGTATTATGCGAATTTTCATTCAATTCCAACAGCATTTGTCTATAAAGTGGTAAATGGAACTTTGTAAATTATGTGGATCGTCCATTTGAGGTTAAATTCACCACTCTGTCCATAGTCCAAAATGCCTAAAGTACGACGTGCGAACATGGGCCGCCGCACAAGAGAAGAGTATTCACAAAACTTAAACGAAGAAAGATAAAATACAATAAGAGAAAATGCCCGATTGAGAAAACGCTTGAGAACACGAAGATCATTGGCATCATACAATCGTTTGGCAGTCCAATATGATCCCACTGCGAACTACAGTGATGATGAAAATTGTGCATTCGTTGTAAAAGGTCTCGGGCTCCGTGTCGTACAGGAACGTGGCCCAAAATCATTTGCGCATTTGAAAACTGTGAATGGCCACTACGAGAAACCTTTGACAGACACGTCAAAATATAATACACCTATACACAGTTCACATAATAAATTGACAGTCTAATTTTGTTCTCTGAGCAGTAAGGTTCTTCCATTTATTGGAAAATCCCACGGTTTTGCATTTGTTGAAAAGGTCTTGGGCTCCGTGAGGTAAATGTACGTGGTCCATAATCGTTTCCGTGAGGTTTATAGCAAACAAAGATCAGGAAAAATTTCAAAAGGAAAGCATAAACTCATTTTTTATTTAAAAAAATAAGTAATGCGTTTGATTAAATTTTAATTGGAGACCGTCAAATCAATCACGTGTATTGTGAAAATTTTCATTCAATTCCAACAGCAGGCATTTTGGCGGAATTTGGTGGGATTAGGCGGAATTTGGTGAGATTTGGTAGAATTTGGCGGGATTTTGTAGAATTTGGCGGGCTTTGTTGGGATTTGGCGGGATTAGGTGGAAATAAATTTAATTTAATTTACCAAAGAGCACTTCAATGACACGGATAATTTGCGGACACGTACGATTCAGTATTCACTTCCATTAACTTAGAGAAGTTCAAATAAATAACACTTTATTTTTGTAGTTGAAACGAATTCATTACTGTTGTGAAATGAAACGAAATTTTTTTCCTTTTAAACTAAAAAAAAAAAAAAATTCTTCATCTTTTAATCACCAAAAGAAATAAAGCCATCTGGTGGCGAAACGGAGTTCGCCGGGTTTCCTAGTAGATATATATTTCTATATTTTATATATATATGTAGGAGCCTGACTAATATTTTCCTTCTCCATGTTCTGCTTGCCTATGCCGCGTAGCGTGTCGCAAATCTGTCCTGTCTTTTCGTTCTTCTTGACCAAGACTATTGTGCCACGCTCAGTCTATATCGTCATCTTGCTCAGACCTCGCGTTATGCATATGCAAGTTACAAAACACTCTCTTTGTCTCTTTCATATCCTCTTTATTTAGACGTTGCTCGACACTAACAATGTTATTAACATAGATAACTCAAACAGCAATGTTAATTTAATGAAATGTCAATTTTACATACTATTAATCTACGACACGGCCTTCCTGACCAGCACGCGTCCTCGTGTGCAGTGCTCATTATATAGCATTAGGTCTGGCATCATGTTTCACATTATTAATCAATCTCATCTTAACCTCTTTTTTTATACCATTTACCCATTGAAAATGGGTAAAAAATGGTATATTAACTTTGTGCAAATGTATGTAACAGGCAGAAGAAGGCGTGGCAGACCATACAAAGTATATATATTCTTGATCAGCATCAATAGCCGAGTCGATTTGGTCCGTCTGTCTGTCCGTCTGTCCCTTTGTATGAACACACAGATCTCAGCTATTAAAAGAGCTAGAGGCACCAGACTTGGTGGGAGTGTGCGTGTATTCAATACACACAAGAAGTTTATTTCAAACTTGATGTGCCACGCCCACCGCCTCCGCAAATCGATAAATGCGTATTTCGATTTTTTCCAAATAATTCAATAACGAAAAGAGATAAACGCACCAAATTTGGTAGGGGGTTGTCTTGCAACATTATGCAGAGGTTGGATTTTAGACTTTTGGATGCCACGCCCACCGCCTCTAAAAAACACATTTTTATAGTTTAAAAGAAAACTAGAAAAGCTAGAAGCGCCAAATTTGGAAGTAAGGTGCCTGGTAACATTACGGAGAATGCGGAATTTCAACTTTTGGATGCCACGCCTACCGCCCCCAAAAATTTTGTAAATCGGTAAATCAAATTATAGGAAAAGTAGAAAAGTTTCCGAAATTTTTTTTAGGTATTATTGTAGATAATAATAATATTGACCAACCCTATAAATTTAAATCCGATCGAACAATAAACACAGAAGTTATAGGCACGAGAAGTTTCGCTCACAGCAGTAGAGGCCCGACGCCGACGCCGACGCCGACTGCGCACGCCGACTGCGCACGCACAGTCATCGTGTAGTCAGTGTGCAGTCGGCATGTGCCATTAGCGTCAATGCATGTGAATTTGGCCTCGAAAATATGCGATGCGTTGTTATTCGCCGAATAAAAGTAATTAATATTAAGAATTAGTTTTTAACAGCGAAAGGTAAATGGTATCTTACTGCGAGTGCACTCGACTGTAGCTTTCTTCACTTGTTTATACTTCAAATGCCAGTTTCTACAGAAACTCGTCCATTTGGATTCCGATTTATCTTCACATGGTTCTTGGGCTCTTGCCGCCACTCTGCGACGCTATGCACCTGTAGTGCCTTGATCTACCACCAGATCAACCGTCCACTACAGTCAATATGATACACTGTTATCTATATTACTGCTTAGACCTAACCCCCATGTAAGATTTTCCTTCCACTTAGGTAGGTATCGGCTGATGATCTACGTCTTTTTCACCGTAATCACCTTCGTCACTCACTGCAGAGCCAACATGCTCACTTGGCATTGCTCGCAAACTCTCATGCGCATACTTGTATACTCTTTTACTGGTTAATGATCTTAAAGCGTATCGGTCACCATCCAACAATTCAGTCACCACAAATGGTCCTTTGAACTTTGGATCCAACTTCGTTTGATGCCTTTTTTCAAATTTGAGCAAAACATGATCGCCAACCTTATGCTTTACAATTTTAGCCTTATTTTTATCGATTCGACATTTTTCATATATAGCTTTTTATACCATTTACCCATTGAAAATGGGTAAAAAATGGTATATTAACTTTGTGCAAATGTATGTAACAGGCAGAAGGAGGCGTGGCAGACCATACAAAGTATGGTATATTCTTGATCAGCATCAACAGCCGAGTCGATTTGGTCATGTCCGTCTGTCTGTCCGACTGTCCGTCTGTCTGAACACACAGATCTCAGCCATTAAAAGAGCTAGAGGCACCAGACTTGGTGGGAGTGTGCGTGTATTCAATACACACAAGAAGTTTATTTCAAACTTGATGTGCCACGCCCACCGCCTCCGCAAATCGATAAATGCGTATTTCGATTTTTCCCAAATAATTCAATAACGAAAAGAGATAAACGCACCAAATTTGGTACATTACAACATTATGCAGAAGTTGGATTTTAGAATTTTGGATGCCACGCCCACCGCCTCTAAAAAAACACATTTTTATAGTTTAAAAGAAAACTACAAAAGCTAGAAGCGCCAAATTTGAAAGTAAGGTGCCTGGTAACATTACGGAGAATGTTTGATTTTCATCTTTTGGATGCCACGCCCACCGCCCCCAAACTATTGCATTTTAAGAAAAGTAGCAAAATAACAAAACATTTTTTTAACACTCTTGTAGCTTACCATAGTACAGATCTACCCTATAAATTTCAATCCGATCGGGCAATAAACAAAGAAGTTATAGGAGTTAGAATCTCCCATATAAAGTTGTGGGCGCTTAGAATTCCAACTAAAATGTTGAACTGACGCAGCAGAAGGCCGGCATCAATAAAAGTCTCATTTGCCGATCGCTCCGCGTAACTGTGTGTGGTCTAGATGGTTGCATGCAAGATTCTGGTGCGTGTGGTCGCGGGTTCGAATCCAGCAACGGGCAATTTTATTTTTTTTTTTGCCGATCGCACTGCGTATTTGTGTGTGGTCTTGATGGTTGGCTCGCAAGTTTCTGATGCGTGAGGTCGCGGGTTCGAATCCTGCGCTGGGAAGTTTTTTTTTTAATAATTTTGCGCTATATGAAAAATATATTATGCAAAAAAAATAAGAAAAACCAAAAACTTTTTCTAAGCAATACAAAAAAAAGAAGACTGCGCTGGGATTCGAACCGGGGACATTTATTTATAGAGCTGACAACTCTCACAACAAACCACTGAAGCACATGGTCTGTTCCTAGGCGCGAGAAGTTTTGCATACAGCAGCAGAGACGGAGCAGAGGCTCGGCTTCAATGCTTGCGCCGACTGCGCACGCACAATCGGCGTGCAGTCGGCTTGTGCCATTAGCGTCAATGCATGTGTATTTAATTTCGGAAATATGCGATGCGTTGTTATTAATTCGAATAAAAGTAATTAATATTAACAATTATTTTTAGCAGCCAAAGGTAAATTATAACTTACTGTCGAGTGCACTCGACTATAGCTTTCTTCAATTTTTATTTTTTAATAACAAAGAAGTTATAGGAGTTCGAATTCCCCATACAAAGTTATGGGCGCTAGCGATTCCTAACCAAAACGTTAAATCGACGCAGTAGAGGGCCCGCGTCAATAAAAGCCTAATTTGCCGATCACATGGCGTAAACTTGTGTGGTCTAGTGGTTAGAGGTCCGACTCGTACGTTACAAAGTTCGTGAGAGTTCTTGGGTTCGAAACTGGCGCGAGGCTATTTTTTTTTCTTAATGTAAATTGCTTTTTTTTTTATTTTTATAGCATTTATTTTATTTTGTATTATTTCTTCGAATAGGGTAAATGGTATCTTACAGTCGCGCGCGCTCGACTGTAGCTTTCCTTACTTGTTCATATATGGCATTTTTATAAATATTTTCTTTGGCTCGTGTTCTTATTTCATTAATATCAATTTCATTTACATTGTCATTAATTGGTAACATACCTAATGGTCTGGCTTCTTTACCTATTAATAGCTCTAACGGGCTAAACTTCGTTACTCGATTACTAGTACAATTCATGGCGAGTTGCACATCACCTCCTGCCATGATCGCTTGCCTGCTTCTACTGCTGTGAACATATTTTTCATTGTACTCATCTCACGCTCCACCTGCCCATTTGCACGGCTTGCACCCGTGGCTATTAAATGCAACTCAATTTTGTTGCTCAAACAAAACTCGCGGAATGCATTGCTAGCAAAACTTCTTCCCTGATCTGCAATAATGCGATTAGGTACTCCAAATTGTGATATACCTGACTTAACTGCTCTGATACAGTTTTCTGCGTCTAAATTCAAAGTATGGTATAGATAGACATATTTTGTGAAACCATCAACTTGTACTATGACATACTCCTTTAAATCGTTCTTGCCACTTAATTTACCCGTAATGTCTATGTGTATTGTGTGCCATGGTATTTTAATTTTGGGAATGGGATGCATTTCCATTTGTGGCTTACCAGACGCAGGTTTAGATATTCTACAAGTTATACAGTTCTCTACAAATTTACGTGTGTACTTGGACATGTGCTCAAACCAATATTGCTCATAAGCTTTATCTAAAGTCTTTTGCCAACCAAGATGCATTATTGATTCATGGACATGATTAATAACGGACCATCTAAATGCTCGCGGTATAACAGGTAAACATCGAGTTTTACCATTCCTCTGTATCTTACGATATAATAGTCGGCTTCTTATCTCATAGGTATTCGCAATGTCTTCCTGCATTTCACCACTTTTCAGCTGTGCTACAATGTCAGTTATGTCTTTATCGCGTTGTAGTTCTGCAATTAACCAATTAATTGATACTTCTGCTAAATCAATTCGCGCTTCCACCGTTCTATTTGTACCACTTGATTTTGTAAGAATCGGATTTCTAGATAGAAAATCTACATGTAACATTTGATTTTCTTTTCGATACTCTACATCGAAATCGAACGATTGTAGGTATGTCCACCAACGGCGCACTCTTGCAGTTAACTCTATTTTTGTTCAACTAGCCTTTAAAGAGTTGCAATCTGTGTATACTACAAATGTTCGTCCATGGAGGTAATGGCGGAAATTTTTCACAGCCTTGTACACCGCCAGAGTTTCCAACACATAAGAATGATATTTGGATTCTGACGCAGGAGTACATTTGCTGTAATATTCTACCACCCTACATTTACCGTCAATTTTGTGCAGTAACATCGCACCCAATCCATCTGCACTTGCATCCGTGTGCAGCTCGACAGGATATTGTGGGTCATAGATAACCAATATTGGATCACTAGTCAGCGCTTGTATAATGCTTTTACGTATAGACTCATGATGGTCATTCCAAACGAAACCACCATTTTTGGACGTTAGTTTATACAATGGCTTCATTTTCTCAGAAAATCGCGGCACGAATTGCCTAAAATAAGATGCTAGCCCAATGAATTGCCTTAATTGTGTGACTGAACCTGGTTGAGTTAGAGCAGACAAAGCCTCTATTTTTCTAGGATTTGGTTTAACTTCACCATTTTTGATAAGAAATCCGAGATATTCAATTTCAGTTTGAAGGAAGTTACATTTTTTTATATTAAAAGAAAATCCTGCGTTAGTTAAAGATTTAAGAACAATCGCCAATCTTTCGAAGGCTTCCTCCTTTGATTTGCCTATAATCAACACGTCGTCAATATAAACTATTGCATATGAGTACGCCAACTCTCCTAATGCTTGTACAATTGCTCGCTGAAAGACTGAAGAGGCATTTTTCAGGCCAAATGGCATAGCGAGGAATTCGTATTGTCCATCTGGTGTAACAAATGCTGTCTTTTCAATTGATTCAATATCAATAGGAACCTGGTTAAATCCGCTGGCCATATCTAGACTTGAGAAACACCGTCCGTCACGCAGTCTAGCAATTTGATCAGAAATTAATGGCAACGGGTATTTATCTGACACTGTGTTCGCATTAAACTCTCTATAGTCTACACATAATCTGTCACTACCATCTTTTTTCTTTACTAGCAACATCGGACTAGCAAATGGGGAACAACTTGGACGAATTACTTTTGCTTCTATCATCTTTTGTATTTTAGTTCTAACAACTTTCTTTTCTTCTTCACTTAGTTTGTAAGGACGCCTTTGAACTGTTTTATTTCTATCTAATAAACGGATTTTTAGAGTTCCAGTTGTGATGCGCTTTTTCGGGATTTCATCTATGAAACTACCTGAATATTCATTTAAAATCTCTTTCAGAATATACTTTTCACATTCTTGTAGTTCTTTATTATTATCTATAGCTCCCATAATAATATTTGTTGAAAACACTTCATGTTCTATATTGGCATTTTTGGTTTTAAATATATCGAAATTATTAGAATCCATTGTAATACCGAATCTACTTTCAAGTATCTCGCGACCAATCATTATGTCATGTTTCAAATAATTATCGTTTACAACATGGAATAGAACTTCCAAATTAAATTTGGAAATTTGAATTGTAGGCAAAATTTGTAAGTTACTTGTTACAACATTTTCACCTATTCCTCTTAGCACTACCATATTGTAAATTCGTTTACCGGCTATCTTATTACATAACTTATCTTTAATCAATGAGCATTCGGCGCCAGAATCAAAGAAGAATTGATACAGCTCACCATTTTGGTACATCTTTCCTTTGGGCTCCAGTACCGTGCATAGATCTATCCGTTTCTCGTTGCCACATGATGTGGCTGCACCGTTTGGGCAAGTAGATGCTATGTGGCCATAATTTCCACACCTGTAGCACTTCACACCTGCTCTTGCTGCCATAGGTTTGTTAGTGGATGCATTTGTCTTCGGAACACTGGTTTCATCTGCCTTACGCTTGCGGCATTCCGCTAATTTGTGTCCCAACTTGCCACAGTAATGACATTTCATCGGTGCTTGCATCTTGGGCTTCTTGCTTGCTGGTCCAATGTCTGTTCCAGAACTTTCGTTGCGCCTACCAAAAGCGTGAGCCTTCAATTGCTGTTGCATTTCGTTGCGCGTTTTCATTGGTTTTGTGTATAGGAGACGCTGCAGCCGTGGATCAACTTGCGATGCGTGCGCCATCACAAACGAAACTGCTATCTCTTCTATGGACATTGATTGCCACTTTGTCATCAAGGTGGTTACCAAGCGGCTTCCATACACAGACAGGCATTCATTGGCATTCGGCCGTTCGTTCAGTATGTTAAACAAGATGGCGGCAGGTGTCTCTATACACTCATACCTCTGAATGAATAGCTCGCGAAACTGCGGCCATGTCATTCCGGGGAAGCAAATTAGCGACAACCAACTTATAAGTTACTCCATTTATATTTGGTGGCATTTTCAAAATTGTAAGTACATTTTCAAAACTGGCAAATCTAGCAGCTAAATAGTTGATATGGCAGCGCTACATTTTTATACCATTTACCCATTGAAAATGGGTAAAAAATGGTATATTAACTTTGTGCAAATGTATGTAACAGGCAGAAGGAGGCGTGGCAGACCATACAAAGTATATATATTCTTGATCAGCATCAATAGCCGAGTCGATTTGGTCATGTCCGTCTGTCTGTCCGTCTGTCCGTCTGTATGAACACACAGATCTCAGCTATTAAAAGAGCTAGAGGCACCAGACTTGGTGGGAGTGTGCGTGTATTCAATACACACAAGAAGTTTATTTCAAACTTGATGTGCCACGCCCACCGCCTCCGCAAATCGATAAATGCGTATTTCGATTTTTTCCAAATAATTCAATAACGAAAAGAGATAAACGCACCAAATTTGGTAGGAGGGTGTCTTGCGACATTATGCAGAAGTTGGATTTTAGAATTTTGGATGCCACGCCCACCGCCTCTAAAAAACACATTTTTATAGTTTAAAAGAAAACTAGAAAAGCTAGAAGCGCCAAATTTGAAAGTAAGGTGCCTGGTAACATTACGGAGAATGTTTGATTTTCAACTTTTGGATGCCATGCCCACCGCCCCCAAACTATTGCATTTTAAGAAAAGTAGGGAAATAACAAAACATTTTTTTTAACACTTTTGTATCTTACCATAGTACAATTTCAATCCGATCGGACAATAAACAAAGAAGTTATGGGAGACCATATAAAGTTGTGGGCGCTTAGAATTCCAATTTTTTTTTAGAATTTAGAATTTTTATACCATTTACCCATTGAAAATGGGTAAAAAATGGTATATTAACTTTGTGCAAATGTATGTAACAGGCAGAAGGAGGCGTGGCAGACCATACAAAGTATATATATTCTTGATCAGCATCAATAGCCGAGTCGATTTGGTCATGTCCGTCTGTCTGTCCGTTTGTCCGTTAGTTATAGAGCTGACAACTCTCACAACAAACCACTGAAGCACATGGTCTGTTCCTAGGCGCGAGAAGTTTTGCATACAGCAGCAGAGACGGAGCAGAGGCTCGGCTTCAATGCTTGCGCCGACTGCACACGCACAATCGGCGTGCAGTCGGCATGTGCCATTAGCGTCAATGCATGTGTATTTAATTTCGGAAATATGCGATGCGTTGTTATTAATTCGAATAAAAGTAATTAATATTAAGAATTATTTTTAGCAGCCAAAGGTAAATTATAACTTACTGTCGAGTGCACTCGACTGTAGCTTTCTTCAATTTTTATTTTTTAATAACAAAGAAGTTATAGGAGTTCGAATTCCCCATACAAAGTTATGGGCGCTAGCGATTCCTAACCAAAACGTTAAATCGACGCAGTAGAGGGCCCGCGTCAATAAAAGCCTAATTTGCCGATCACATGGCGTAAACTTGTGTGGTCTATTGGTTAGAGGTCCGACTCGTACGTTACAAAGTTCGTAAGAGTTCTTGGGTTCGAAACTGGCGCGAGGCGATTTTTTTTTCTTAATGTAAATTGCTTTTTTTTTATTTTTACACCATTTATTTTATTTTGTATTATTTCTTCGAATAGGGTAAATGGTATCTTACAGTCGCGCACGCTCGACTGTAGCTTTCCTTACTTGTTATATATGTTAATGTTATGGAGGCGTAAGTGGAGGGAACAAACTCCGCTGCTTATTGGAAGCACAAAACCATAAACAACATGTAAGAAATGTTTCTGTTAGATTTCAAAACGCTGTGCTGTGTTGGGGAGAGTTGCTACCTTTCGTAACGCATCAAGTACGCCTGTTTTATTTACTACGACGAAGATTTGTAAAAAGTTTTTTCAGTAGCAGCACAACAACGTGAAATAAAGAATATTTCAGAATAAACAAAGAGCATTGTAGCTTGAATTTACATACCCAACGTACTAGATTTGAAATTTTAACTTTTTTAAACATTGGCTAACATTAACAAGTGAAGAAAGCTGCAGTCGAGTGCACTCGACAGTAAGATACCATTTACCTTTGGCTGTTAAAAAAATTCTTAATATAAATTACTTTTATTCGCCGAACTAATACAACGCTTCGCAAATTTTCGAAGTCAAATAATACACATGCATACATATGTACATACATATGTATTTAGCAGAAACAGACAATGTGCCTCGTTTGGTTTGTGGTTTGTTGTAAGAGTTGTCAGCTCTATAACTAAATGTACCCGGTTCAAATCCCAGCGCAGGCTTCTTTTTTTTGTATTGCTTAGAACAAGTTTTTGGTTTTTCTTATATTTTTTGCATCTTCCATGTTCGTCAATTTGATTAAAAATATCATACTATACTTTTCAGTATACCGCAAAATTATTAAGAAAAAAAAAAAAATTGTCCAGGGCAGGATTCGATCCCGCGACCTCACGCACCAGAGACTTGCGAGCCAACAATCAAGACCACACACAAATACGCAGTGCAATCGGCAAAAAAAAATTGCCCAGATCTGATGTTGATACAGACGGACAGACGGAAAGACAGACGGACATGACCAAATCGACTCGGCTATTGATGCTGATCAAGAATATATATACTTTGTATGGTCTACCACGCCTCCTTCTGCCTGTTACATACATTTGCACAAAGTTAATATACCATTTTTTACCCATTTTCAATGGGTAAATGGTATAAAAATTTGCTTACGCGTAAACAATTAAATACTGATTGTATTTTTCAACCTTCAGGCTTACTTAGTATTCAGAATATTATACCGAATTCCATGCAGTAAAAAGCAAAAGTACTATTTTTCCTTCAATTCTTATATATAATCTATTATATAACAAGTAAGGAAAGCTACAGTCGAGCGTGCGCGACTGTAAGATACCATTTACCCTATTCGAAGAAATAATACAAAATAAAATAAATCGTATAAAAATAAAAAAAAAGCAATTTACATTAAGAAAAAAAAAATCGCCCCGCGACAGATTCGAACCCAAGAACTCTCACGAACTTTGTAACTTACGAGTCGGACCTCTAACCACTAGACCACACAAGTTTACGCCATGCGATCGGCAAATTAGGCTTTTATTGACGCGGGCCGTCTACTGCGTCGATTTAACGTTTTGGTTAGGAATCGCTAGCGCCCATAACTTTGTATGGGGAATTCGAACTCCTATAACTTCTTTGTTATTAAAAAATAAAAATTGAAGAAAGCTACAGTCGAGTGCACTCGACAGTAAGTTATAATTTACCTTTGGCTGCTAAAAATAATTCTTAATATTAATTACTTTTATTCGAATTAATAACAACGCATCGCATATTTCCGAAATTAAATACACATGCATTGACGCTAATGGCACATGCCGACTGCACGCCGATTGTGCGTGCGCAGTCGGCGCAAGCATTGAAGCCGAGCGTCTGCTCCGTCTCTGCTGCTGTATGCAAAACTTCTCGCGCCTAGGAACAGACCATGTGCTTCAGTGGTTTGTTGTGAGCTCTATAACTAAATGTCCCTGGTTCGAATCCCAGCGCAGTCTTCTTTTTTTTGTATTGCTTAGAAAAAGGTTTTGGTTTTTCTTATTTTTTTTGCATAATATATTTTTCAGGGATGGTTTGGCTTCATTCATACAAAGTAAAGTTTCTGATCGCGGTCAACTTGGCGACCGCCAGTGCGATCTCTGTCTACGAATGATTGCAAGTTGACACACAGCCTCCTTGTGGCACCTCCTGGGTAACTATCTTAGCATCCGCTAGATAGTGAGCTAATGTGTGCAGCGGGTCACCAAGACTTTAAATGGTTGAGCGCAGGGTTTGGAACCCGCCTCGGAAAAAGAAAACCCAAAGAAAACCAAAGCGAAAGCCACGGAAAGGATCCCCCCTTATGATGACGACCACCGCAAAACGAAAAAGGACTACGATTTAAGGATATGCACCTGGAATGTCCGAACTCTTAATTGGGAAGGTGCCTCTATCCAACTGGCGGATGCCCTCGAAAAATTAAAGGCTGACATTACCGCCATCCAGGAAATGAGATGGACAGAAAAAGGTTGCTCCAAGCGAGCAAATTGTGATATCTACTACAGCTGCCATGCGGAGAGGCGCGAATTTGGATGCGGATTTGTAGTAAGCCGGAGACTTCGCCACCACGTCTCCAATTTCACTCCAGTGAGTGAACGGCTGGCTACAATCCGCGTCAAAGGCTATGCCGTGCGAAAAACATACGCCCCATCACGCAACGAAAGCTTGACGTCACTAAGCTGCGATCACAACGGACAGCAATGGCCTACTCCACTCACCTCTCGGAACTGCTCCTCCAACCTTCCCCTCACCCTGTTGACGCTGGCGGACTCTGGGCGCACATATCCCACTCCATGCGAGCTGCTGCTGAAACAGCCATTGGGTTCAAGCGCCCTCCCACACGGAACCAATGGTATGACGAGGAGTGTCGCGTCGCAGCTGCGGCAAAAAACGCCGCCTACAGAAAAAAGCTGTAGTCTGGCGCAACGCGAGCCACGTGTGAACGTTACAGGGAGAAAAGGAAGGAAGAGAGGCGACTTTTCAGACGGAAAAAGCGGGAGCAAGAAAAGCGAGAGTGCGAGGAACTTGAGGTGTTGCAAGACAGGAATGATGCTCGAAAATTTTACCAACAAGTCAACCGTCTGACACAAGGTTTCAAGACCGGAGCATCTAACTGTCGAGACGATAATGGAAATCTGGTTACAGATACGCAGTGCACGCTGAGGTTATGGAGGGCGCATTTCTCCAAGCTGCTAGCAGGCGATGACGGCACCAATCCCGCCGATGGAGGAAACAGCCCGATACCACCAATCAACGACAATGTGGATATACCACTACCTAGCCATGACGAGGTCCGAGTTGCGATTACGCGACTCAAAAACAACAAAGCAGCCGGTGCTGATGGACTGCCTGCAGAGTTGTTTAAGTCCGGCGGCGAAGAGCTGATAAGGTGCATGCATCAGCTCTTGTGCAAAATATGGCTAGAAGAAAGCATGCCCAACGATTGGAATCTCAGCGTCCTTTGTCCTGTACTGAAGAAAGGCGACCCGACGATATGTGCCAACTACCGGAGAATCAGCCTGATCACCATCTCATACAAGGTCCTGTCGAGCGTTATATGTGAACGACTGAAGCCGTATGCCAACACACTGATCAGACCTTATCAGTGCGGCTTCAGACCTGGTAAATCCACCATAGACCAGATCTTCACATTGGGCCAAATCCTGGAAAAAACCCACGAAAATGGAATTGACACACACCATCTCTTTGTCGATTACAAAGCTGCATTCGATAGCCCGACGAGGGGAAGCCTATATGCCACCATGTCTGAGTTCGGTATTCCTGCAAAGCTGATACGTCTTTGCAGGATGACATTGAGCAGCACCATCAGCTCTGTCAAGGTAGGAGCGAACCTCTCCGAACCTTTTAATACCGTTCGAGGTTTCAGACAAGGCGACCCTCTGTCGTGCAACCTCTTCAACTTCGTGATGGAAGGGGTTCTGCGGAAAGCCGGTGTTCATCGATCTGGCACTATTTTTTATAAAGGTGTCCAGCTCCTTGCTTACGCCGATGACATTGACATCATTGGCCGTAGCAAGCGTGATGTCACTGCTGCATTCTCCGCTATCGATAAGGAGTCAGCAAAAGTGGGTTTGGCGGTAAACGAGGGCAAGACGAAGTATATGCTGTCGACAAGCAGGGAGACGCGGCGCCTAGACTCCCATGTGGTAGCCGACAGCTATAACTTCGAAGTGGTCAAGGAGTTCACGTACCTTGGCACCGCCATTAACACCAAAAATGACGTCAGCCTGGAGATCAAGCGAAGAATCACACTTGCCAATAGGTGCTACTTTGGTCTGAGTAGGCAAATGTGCAATAGAGACCTCTCTCGCCGAACAAAACTAACACTCTACAAGACACTCATCCTACCCGTGCTCTTATATGGCGCAGAAGCATGGGTAATTTCACAGACGGATGCAGCAGCGCTTGGAGTGTTCGAGAGAAAGATTCTTCGCAAGATCTTCGGTCCCGTTCGAATTGGGGACGACTTTCGCATTCGAATGAACCACGAGCTGTACGAGTTGTACGATGACGTGGACGTGGTCCGGCGCATCACAATACAACGTCTGCGCTGGCTCGGCCACGTTGTGCGCATGGATGAAGAAGCTCCAGCTCAGAAGGTATTCGAAGCGAGGGTCGACTATGGGCGACGACGAAAGGGACGACCAAATCTCCGTTGGAAGGACCAAGTAGAGAAGGACCTTAGTCTACTGGGTATTTCCAATTGGAGGAGGCGCGCGAAGAGCAGAGGCGCCTGGAGGGAGACGCTGAGGTCGGCCAAAACCCGAAATGGGTTGTAGTGCCACCTTATAATAATAATGTTACCAGGCACCTTACTTTCAAATTTGGCGCTTCTAGCTTTTCTAGTTTTCTTTTAAACTATAAAAATGTTACATACATTTTCACAAAGTTAATATACCATTTTTTACCCATTTTCAATGGGTAAATGGTTTAAAAACGCTAAACAAATACTGATCGACTCCCAAATTAGCCAATTTGGCATTAAAACAAAACACAACATGAACAAATGCCTAATTTGCCAGATGATTAAGATCAGTCAACTGCCCGACCCTCAAACACCCGGCAGACATCGTTAACACTGCAATGAAGTAAACAAACCCAAAGCCCTCTGCTGCCTGCTATCCCCAGCAGAGGAGAATTTTTCAAAACTTAGAGAAATACCCGCCCGCACAGACACAATCGAGCTACATATTACTCCGGCTATTAGAAGTGCATACGGCTCGTTGGGGGCGTGGAGCGCATAACTTGCCATCGCGCAGGCCACTGATTAATGGGCGACGAGGTGTGCTGGTCGCGCGCAAAAATGCGATGAGGCATGGCCAGCACAGCGCAAAGCTTAGGGCAGGCATGGGCGCACGTGGCGTATGCGCAAAGTGAGCTGCAATTTTTGGCAATTGGTTTGCTTTGGCGTTCTGGTGGTCTGTCGCTTGGTTTGTCCAGGGCATATTGAGTTAATTTATCAAACGGCAGTCGTGCAGCTAACGCGCGCGTGTGAATGTTTGTGTGTGTGTGTGTGTGTTTGCGAGTGTACTCTGGCGACAAATTGGCAAATGAAACAGAGCGTCTGCTTCTCTGCCTGTCTGTCTGTCTGCCTCAGTGTTGCCAGTTTAGCCTATTTCAGGCTAGATCTAGCCTATAAAATTTGTAAATAGCCTATAGCCATAAATCTAGCCTATTTTTAAAAATAATTTAGCATATTTTTTTGACGTATTTGTGACCAACGAAAAATTTTATTTTTGGTGTTCAATGTTTTGCTGGTTCTTTTTTGCCGATTGTTACGTGAACTTTATTCATATGATCGTGCTTTCTGATCGATGGTTTTTTTGGATGGTGCGATATGTTATCGCATTATGTTATGTGATCTCTAATAATTCATTGTGAAATAAAAGTGAATCGAAACGCACGTGCCAAAATGCCGAAAGCCATTTATAAACAATTATTTAACAATCATTTATGAATTAAAATCACAATTGGACAAAATTCACCTGATAAAATGGGAAAAAACAGAAGAATCGATGCAATTTTGGGCAGAGGTGCTAGCGTATAGAGACGCAGGAAACAACAACCCCTTTAAGGCGCTTGCATTATTTGCCATCCAGTTGTTTTCCCTGCCATGGTCCAATGCAGAGGTGGAACGAGTGTTCAGCCAAATGAACATAGTGAAGTCAAAATTGCGCAATAAAATGGGATTAAAAAGCTTGAATGCAATATTGAGCATAAGGTTTGTTTTTAAATTTTGTCAAACTTATTTATATTTTAATAATAATATATTTCAATATTACAGATATGGGTTACGAAGACACAATGAATGCTGTCATACGTATTCGTTGCCACAAAAATATCTTGCCCAAATTAAAAAAAAACGACAAATATTTGAATGACGGGGAGAACGACGATATTGAAAGTTTGTTAACGTGTTTAATATAATAAAAACATGAAAATTACTTTAATTTGGTATATATATCTGGATTTTAGCATATAGCTTATTTTTCAGCATATTTTTCTGAATTTTAGCCTATTCTAGCCTATTTTTACCCAAAATCTAGCCTATTTGCGAGCTCAATACCTGGCAACACTGGTCTGCCTGTCTTTGCCCACAATTTCTTGAGACTGCACGTGCGCTCGTCTGCGTCTCAAGGTGCTCGCTAGTTGAATTTCTGGCATTTCATATAATTGCTGCAGCAAGTGTCAAAGGGTCAACCCAAAAGAGACTCCCACGCGCACTTAATTCCATTTGCCTGTTGCTGGCAATTTGACAGCTGTCATTTCGGCTGGCATGCGCAATTTTTCATACCACGCATCATGATGATGCATCAATACATGCAAGAACTATGAATGCAATCGGCAAATGCAAAGGTAACCCCAGCCGCTCCCTTTACTTCTTCTAATGCACTTGGGCTTCCCAGATGAGCATGTAACCCTGGTAAAACACGGAATTGAAAGTTAATATTTCGCAGTTGCCGCAACGGAAGGAGCCGCGCAAAGAAAGCTAAGGAAATGAAAAAATGCTGTGAAAAACTGTTAAGCAATTGCCCCAGCAAGAGAAAGAGAGAGATAGAGGGAAATACACACACAAGAGCCGTGTGGCAACAACAAAAGCGAAATTCATCGATCAAATTATCACGCATACACGCGTAGGGCAGGAGAGCCTGGTCTACAGCGAGCGCGTGAAAAGTTTTTTGGACCAACTCAAAAATGTGAAATTCAATTTCAGATTAAACCAAACAAACCGAAAGCAGCCAGAGTTGCCAGAGCACCACAGAGTCACTGAATAATGTTCAAATAAAACGCAAGCAAAACTAGTGCGTTCAATCTGTCACAATCACTTCAGTCCTGATTGCAAGATATCCACCAATCGAGTAACGTGGTTTCTACTGGAAAACCCGTTGTATTATATATTTTTTAACCTACACATAACTACATACAACTGTTTTTTAAAAGTCTATAAATTCTCCATAAGAGGCACTTAGGTTTGCAGTTAATTAGTCAATCTATGCGTATACGCAACGTCGCACCACTCACCGCATTTGAAATGAAGATTATCTCTGGAGAGAACAAGTCCTTCCAAAAGATATCGTATTTACGCATCGTTTTCAGAATTATGCTCTCGTTGCGCATACGCAGTGTGCTCTCAATCGAAATGCAGGGTATCTAAAGAGTGAGCATGCCCGATTCATTAGTGCACATCCGATTCATGGTGGGATCTTAAACACATTCGTGCTTTCACATTGGAGACACTTGAGTTTTCAGCTCATTACTCTGCCTGTGCATGTTGCACGTTGCGTATACGCAATGTGAAACCGTCTGTCGTTTGTTAATCAACGAATCGTGAATTACCATTTTTCAACATTTCCATTGACTTTGCCAGCCGACGCATGGCCTTCACATTACGACGCAGCAAGAGCAAGCTTACAGCATGGGGCGTGGACCGGGGGAGGGGAAGCCGGGAGGCGGCAGGGCGTCGCGATAGGAATTCTTGGAAGTTGCGCGGGCTACAGCGGTTCGAGGTTTAAATAGAAATGCGATGAGAACTGCGCTTAATTAAAAATTGTAAGTGGCAGTAAATTAATTATAACCGCGACCCGCAAAGTGTTTGGCTTGCAGCAGTAGCGGCAGCAGCACCACATGTGGGCGTCCTGTGTGGGCGTGGCGGTGCCAATATGCTTGCGCAGTAGGGCAGGTGGATGATGAAGTCGTCTTCCCCGGCTAATGCTGTTACTCGCTCTCACGACATACATGGCATACGCAGCACACACTCGTCCCCTTCTCTCACTGTCTCTCTCTCCTGCTCTCAATTTCTTTTGGTCTCGCTCGCACTGTCGCTTTTAGCTCCATTTGTTAGCTGTCAGCGTTTTAATTTCTTTGTGCATCAAAAGCAGCAATTTTAATCAAATTTCCACTCCTCGCTCTGTGTTTGCACTCGCTGCTTATGTATTTGCCCACTTGTCCATTATGCCGAGAGCCCGCCGTGGTGCGAGTTGCTAGACGTCGTCGTATCGCTTATATTCCGGCTGAGTATGAGTGTGAGCAGTACATGGGCGAGGGGGAGGGGCAGGGTTTGGTAACAACTACCGCATCGCTTGTCAGTTGGCAATTTGCCATTCGGTTAGTTCGCGCCGCAGGCAAATTGATGTCAACGCAACAACTTAACAACGAAGCGCTACAAAGATGTTTTGGGCACATTGTGTGCGAGTGAACCTGAAGGTGCATGTGAGTACAGCCAACTTGCGCGGCTGTCGAGAGGAGCATTTGCTAATTTGCTTTTGCGGAGATCTCTAATTTCATTGCGCTACCAAATGAACAGCGCGGATAGGTGAGAGCCAATGGATGGCAAACTATTCAATTAGCCGCGCTCACGCTGCCATTAAATACATTTAAGGGATTTTCTTGTCGGTGCATAGTACTGGCCATGACCGACAATAGCAGCTGCTTGGTGGAATCAGACGCATCGCAGTTCTCCGCTCAGCTGAAAACGAAAACCAAATGAAGTCACTCAACTCAAATTCAATGCCAACAAAGTGACCATGGAGGGCAATCAAATAAACTGCTGTCTGCTTGTGTGTCACACAAAAGGAAATTGCAAACAAGTGAAGAAAGCTGCAGTCGAGCATACTCGACGGTTAGTTACCCTTCATCCAAAATAGTCAGTTCACTGCTCAGAACTATTTATAAGAAATTTATAGAAATAATGTTAGAAAAGGCTGTTATATATACACGCCAGATTGGCTTGTATTTGCAAAAATTTATTATACCCTTTCTTTCCATAGAATTTCAATAAGTGCAGGGTATGGAAAACAATGGCAAGTGACAATGGAGAACGTCAATTACTTCTGGTCAGCGTGAACTGCATAAAACTATTCGACGTGCTGTTTGCAAATATGCAGATAAATATTGAAAACTGTTTCTGTTTCAACGCGAAGGGAAACCGCAGTGCATCCAGACAGGCGGGTAGACTGGCGGATGGTCGGGCTGATGGACAGGCAGGTGGACAGCTGGGCGGCAGTGTAGCAAATCGCCAGAGCTGGCAGCTCTATTCGATACGCACGGCTGACGATTTGAAACTCAGTCAAGTTTTGCCCCGGCGGCCACAGATCGACAGCTCAGCTATCGCACCTCACAGACATACACACACACACCTGAGTCTGCGACCCGAAACCGAGAAAGAAAGACTGCTGCACGTTTTGCTATTGTTGTTGTTGCAGTCGTTGTTGTTGCTGGTCAGTGAAGCGTGTGGCCGATTGAAAATTTAATTTCCCGCCCATGGCACCAAAAGCGAGACACAGACCCACGCACAGCACAGGCACACAGACCACGCCTCCTCTGTGTTCGGCCAGCGTACTTCCGCCATTTCAGCGTTTGCCGTTTCACTTTTCAGTAGATTTTGATTTGGTTTTGCCCGCCTCGCATCGCTCTTATAATCCTACCCCTCCCCACCCCTCCGACACACACTTCCTATGCGACGGTCGGACGGTCGGGACCGTCAGGCTTTTTTCAATGTGCCTTGTTTATGGCTCTTCATTTGCAATAATCCAAATTGCCATGGCTACCAGGCGACTTCCCAGCACGTATTTCCTGTTTCAATTTGCTGATTTATTTACTGCCACTGCCGACAGCAGCAGGAGAAAAAACACCAACAACCAGAACAACAACATCAACTCCGGCTACAGCAGCAACAACAACTGCAGCAAGCACTTGACTGATTTCCGTTCAGTCACCAAAGTCTGTTGGATTTTTGTGCCTCATCATGCCGTCATATCCGCAAATGTATCCACAGCTAAAGCTGTGCATCTCCCTCTGTATCCCTCCCTTAGTATCTGCAACTGTATCTGTATTTGTATTCGTTTCTGCAACTGCGTATCTCTAAATCATTTTATTTCAATCTCTCGTCTCGTCTCTGCAGGCCTCTTCAATCGGCCCCTCGGTCCGCCCCATCGCAAGAGCAGTCTACCAAAGCATCAGGAGGTGAAGCGTCGCTTCCTCGAAATTTGTGATACCAACTTTTCGGATGAGGTCAAGGCGGCCCTGCGTCTGCCAGCCTTCGATTCGTACGAGTGGGGCGATGCGGATGTCATACACCTAATGCAGACCATGTTCCTCAAGCTGGGCTTCGTGGAGAAGTTTAGCATACCCGTCGACACGCTGCGCGAGTGGCTCTACGAGGTCTACAAGCACTACAATGAGGTGCCATTTCACAACTTCCGGCATTGCTTCTGTGTTGCCCAAATGGTGAGTAAGCACAAAGAGCAAATATACATGTGCACATAGCAATATTCTATATTATATAAAATTTGCTTGACGAATCAGACACTGTTGCAATGCCTGAGATCACTATTCAAATCGAAGAATCATCGAATATTTTAAGGTGTACATATGTACAGAACAATTTCCAAACTTAGTATTTATTCTTGTTCACAATTAGCCGTTCCTCTGTATTTGCATTTTACCATTTTATATTATTCTATTCTACCTTGAACGACGAGCAAACTAGATTTATTCAATTAATCGTATAGTCAACATAGAAACTTTCTAATAAATTCGTATATAAGATAAACTTACTACCGTTCAATAATTCGCACAACATACGAGGGTCGTTCAATAAGTCCTTAGAAAATTCGAGTGAAGAAATCCGAAATCCTATTTTTTGGATGGGATAAAAATGTTGGAAAAACGATTGGCAAAGTGTGTTGAGCTAAAAGGGGACTATGTTGAAAAATAAAAAAAATTTCTGCAAAAAAACAGTGTTTTTATATTTATTATTATTATTTATTTTTTCTAAAGACATATTGAACGACCCACGTACCAAACTAAAGTTCAAAATAATCATCTGACCATATATTTGCAATGCCCCCATACCAGCAATCGTTCAATAATAGTAACTATTTTATTTATTGATGTATGCAAAGGTAAGCTATCCCCGTCAGTCTTTGCTACCTTCTCTGCTTAGCATTTCCCCTGACAGTCTTAATATATTAAATTATATGGCACGAGGCATGCTGAAATCTTTGGCATAATTAGGAACTTAGTTATTTTTGGTCTGAAAAGTTCAATTGAAATGCATTATTAATAGCTTATGCAAGCCGCGTTTAGGGGGGACACCGTTCCGGCAGCTCGGCTCGAGCTCAATTCGAATTGCTACGGAGAGGTAGGTAGGCAGAGATAGTTTCATGTTCGGATGAGATGGGATTGTGGGGTAAATATTATGTATGTTTCTGTCGAGAATAAAGAATGTCCAGGCTCAGTGCAATCGATATTTCCGCTCGCTCCCCCACCCCGAGCCCTCCCTAATAGCAGGCTGACTAAAGACTGGCCGCCTAGTTGTATGCAGCACAAAATATAGAAAACGCGCTGTGCCAAAGGGCAATGCACACAGGCGCACACATGCTGATAAGCTCTCTGTCTACGCGCGCGTGTGTGTGTGTGTGTACGAAAAGGCCTATTTATAGCTGACAAGACGCTACATATACACACACACACTGAACGGGGCACAACAAGTTTTTCAGCATTTAAAAATAGCTACAGCTGAAAAGATTGCCCAGTTCTCCAGTGCACGTTACAACAACAATAACATCAGCGAATAGACGAACAGACAGCCAGACAGACAGGCTGACTGACTGACCGCGCACCGAAAAAAAGAGATACTCGTCAGGCATTTGCCGCAAAAATATAAACACAATATACGAGGTGTGTTCAAAAAGTAAGGTGACTTTGTATTTTCAAGAAAAACTATTAATTTATTTATCAATATTTATGTTGTCCCCTTCAAAGTAATCCCCCTCAGATACAATACACTTATGCCAACGGTTTTTCCAATCCTCAAAGCACTTCCCATAAGCACTTTTCGGTATAGCCTTGAGCTCTTGCAGCGATGCAGTCTTTATCTCTTCAATCGTTGCAAATCTCCGTCCTTTCATAGGTCTCTTCAGTTTTGGGAACAAGAAAAAGTCACATGGGGCCAAATGACCCTTTTGAGTAAATCTGGGTCGTCGTTGACGTCATTCAACAGCTCTTGAGCGATGCTCATGCGACGGTTCTTTTGGTCAAAATTCAGAAATTTCGGAACAAACTTCGCTGACACACGACTCATACCCAAAACGTTTGAAAAAATTTCATGGCACGAGCCAAGCGATATACCGACATCTTCAGCAACTTCTCTGATAGTGATTCGACGATTTTCCAAAACAATTTTCGTCACTGCTTGAACGTTTTCATCAGTTGTTGACGTGCTTGGGCGTCCAGAGCGAGGCTGGTCATTGGCATCTTCCCGGCCATCTTGGAAGAGTTTGTACCACTTGTACACATTTTTTTTACTCAGAACAGTTTCACCGTATGCCACTGTCAACATTTCAAGTGTTTCAGAGCACTTAATTTTATTTTTTACACAAAATTTGATGCAAATCCTTTGATCCATATTTTTCGATAGCAAAAAATCGCCGAGCTCGCAAAATAACTTGTAACTTTACGCCTCTCACAACCAAACAAAAGAGGATGTTCCATTGAAACATGGTACAGATGTTAGGGAAGAGTGTACCAATATAACAAAACAAAAAAATCGATAATCGAAAATATGTTGCCCGCGAAATTTGAAAAGTCACCTTACTTTTTGAACACACCTCGTATATGCAAACAAATAAAAGAAACGAAGTAGAGCTCGGCACAAGTTCGACTACCCGTTGCTCTTCCAATTCAACTATAATCCGGAGCTCAGCAATAAGTGAAAAAAAGTGCTCGTTTACCAACTTAAAGGCAAGAAGTTGCACAAACACATAGCTGAAGATTTCAAGATATTTACAGAATACAACAATCCGCCAACTTTGGCGACTCTTGCCGCACAGCCGCTTTGGTAGAGCGTCTAGCAAGCGTTCAACAAGACAAGAACAGGAGATTGGCGACTGCAAATTGCAGCCAAAATGTTGAGGCCCCAAAACAAACGAGCGAACAACAACAACTACAATGAATGAAAGCATCCAAATGCGAAACCAAACCAACCCGCCGACCTACCCAGCGACCCACCCAACCGACCGGCCGACCAAGCGACCCACTTTGATGCTCAAGTGCCAACGAAGCATTTTGCAAGCCGAGTTTTTATACCATTTACCCATTGAAAATGGGTAAAAAATGGTATATTAACTTTGTGAAAATGTATGTAACAGGCAGAAGGAGGCGTGGCAGAACATACAAAGTATATATATTCTTGATCAGCATCAATAGCCGAGTCGATTTGGTCATGTCCGTCTGTCTGTCCGTCCGTCCGTCTGTCCGTCTGTATGAACACACAGATCTTAGCTATTAAAAGAGCTAGAGACACCAGACTTGGTGGGAGTGTGCGTGTATTCAATACACACAAGAAGTTTATTTCAAACTTGATGTGCCACGCCCACCGCCTCCGCAAATCGATAAATGCGTATTTCGATTTTTTCCAAATAATTCAATAACGAAAAGAGATAAACGCACCAAATTTGGTAGGGGGTTGTCTTGCAACATTATGCAGAAGTTGGATTTCAGAATTTTGGATGCCACGCCCACCGCCTCTAAAAAATACATTTTTATAGTTTAAAAGAACACTAGAAAAGCTAGAAGCACCAAATTTGGAAGTAAGGTGCCTGGTAACATTACGGAGAATGCAGAATTTCAACTTTTGGATGCCACGCCTACCGCCCCCAAAAATCGATTTTGTAAATCGGTAAATCAAATTATAGGAAAAGTAGTAGTAGTAAAATAGTTAGTCTAATTTTGTTCACCGAGCAGCAAGGAACTTTGATTTATTTTAAAATAAATAAAAGTACCTTGCTGCTTGGTGAACAAAAGTAGACTGCTTATGTATTACAAATATGTGTTATACTTTGACGAAAATAAAAATAAATAAATAAAATATTATTAAGCAATAAATTTGATTATAAAATCTCTTAAAAAATTATCAAAAAATTCTTTTCAAAAATGTTATATACGGGAGAGGGACTGAGAGAGCGACTAGGAGAAGGATTGGGAGAGGGGCTGGGAGAGCAACTGGGAGAAGGATTGGGAAAAGTATTGGGAGAAGGACTGGCAAAGCGACTGGGAGAGCGACTGGGAGGATTGGGAGAGGGACTGGGAGAAGAACTTTGAGAGCGACTGGGAGTGCGACTGGGAAAAGAATTCGGAGAGGGACTGGGAGAGGGACTGGGAGAGAGACTGGGAGAGGGACTGAAAGAGCGACTGGGAGAGCAACTGGGAGAAGGATTGGGAAAAGGACTGGCATAGCGACTGGGAGAGCGACTGGGAGGATTGGGAGAGGGACTGGGAGAAGAACTTTGAGAGCGACTGGGAGAAGGATTGGGAGAGGGACTGGGAGTGCGACTGGGAAAAGAATTCGGAGAGGGATTGGGAGAGGGATTGGAGGAAGGACTGGCAAAGCGACTGGGGAGAGGGACTGGGGAGAGGGACTGGGAGAGGGACTGGGAAAGGGACTAGAAGAGGGACTGGGAGAAATATACCCATTTGGTGGCGAAACGGAGTTCGCCGGGTTTGCTAGTTATAAATATATATATACACTAGCTGTACCCTGCCACGTCTCGCTGTGGCATAGTGTGGTTCTACGCCCACGGAATAAGTAACACAAAAAGAATAATTTCCCAATTCCTTTAATTCTGTAATGCTTGTGGGTATACAATATTTTTCGTTTCTCCATTCTCCGCGTAAATATAAAGACTATCTATCGGGAACACGCAACATACAATTGCCCGTGTGAAAAACAATCTGCATCCAAATCTACACCACACAAATCGAGAGATTGACCTTGAGCTTTATTAATTGTCATTGCGAACGCCAAGAGAATGGGAAACTGCAATCTCTTGAATTGAAACGGTGTATCAGTCGGGATCATAGGAATTCTAGGAATGAGGACGTCTTCACCTTTGAAGGGACCAGTTGGGATCGTTGCTTCTACAACGTTGTTCATCAATTTCTTGACCGCGAGTCGCGTGCCATTGCAGAGTTTTGGCTGATTGATATTCCGGAGCATGATAATTGGCACATCTATTTTCAATTTCAATATGTGTGGTGGCGTTTCAGGCAAATCAAGTGAGTTCAAAAATTCCGTAGGGTAGTTAACAGCATCACCTGCCTTCACAACGGTGTCTATATGTGATTTATATGTTATCTCCTCAGTTTCTATGCTGGATTGGATTACATGATTGAGTTAGTAGACATATCTATTCTTGGCGGCAAGAATGGCTCGTTCACTGAGCCAATTGTGATTCCTATGATTGATTCGGATATCAGGGAAGACTTTTCTGATTAGTTCTTCCTTCGATATTACTAAATTACAAAAATTGTCTGGCAATCGTATTTTTCTCGACATCTCATTGACTGGCAGCTCTCCGTCCCAATGTCCAGTAACTGTCATGAGAATGCGTCGGCTGAGTCATCGTTCTGCAACTGTACACGCATATTTGTTGTCAACTGTAATGTCCGTACATGTCGCTACAATGTAGAATATTACAGGCAAGCATTTATTTCGTCCGCTGGTGTCGATCGAGAAATTACAGGCAACGTTTCTTTGAAATCTCCTGCGAGCAATATCAAAGCATTCCCAAATGGTTGAACGGCTCCGCGCAAATCCCGAAATGATCGATCGAGAGTCTCTAGTGATATTTTGTGTGCCATCGTGCATTCATCCGATGATTTGCATGTTCAACGGCAACTTCAGCGCTGAATGAGCAGTCCTTCCACCGGGTAACAATGTCACAGCGATTCCAGTAGCCAGAATCAATGTAATGAGGAATGTTTTTCCCGTTCCTCCCGGAGCATCCAAAAAGAAGATGCCCGGAGCCCCCTCATTTATCATTTTCATTACCTGATCATAAACTATTATTATACCATTTACCCATTGAAAATGGGTAAAAAATGGTATATTAACTTTGTGCAAATGTATGTAACAGGCAGAAGGAGGCGTGGCAGACCATACAAAGTATATATATTCTTGATCAGCATCAATAGCCGAGTCAATTTGGTCATGTCCGTCTGTCTGTCCGTCTGTATGAACACACAGATCTCAGCTATTAAAAGAGCTAGAGGCACCAGACTTGGTGGGAGTGTGCGTGTATTCAATACACACAAGAAGTTTATTTCAAACTTGATGTGCCACGCCCACCGCCTCCGCAAATCGATAAATGCGTATTTCGATTTTTTCCAAATAATTCAATAACGAAAAGAGATAAACGCACCAAATTTGGTAGGGGGTTGTCTTGCAACATTATGCAGAAGTTGGATTTTAGACTTTTGGATGCCACGCCCACCGCCTCTAAAAAACACATTCTTATAGTTTAAAAGAACACTAGAAAAGCTAGAAGCACCAAATTTGGAAGTAAGGTGCCTGGTAACATTACGGAGAATGCGGAATTTCAACTTTTGGATGCCACGCCTACCGCCCCCAAAAATCGATTTTGTAAATCGGTAAATCAAATTATAGGAAAAGTAGAAAAGTTTCCGAAATTTTTTTTTAGGTATTATTGTAGATAATAATAATATTGACCAACCCTATAAATCCTATAAATTTAAATCCGATCGGATAATAAACACCGAAGTTATAGACACAAGAAGTTTCGCTCACAGCAGTAGAGGCCCGACGCCGACGCCGACTGCGCACGCACAGTCGTCGTGTAGTCAGTGTGCAGTCGGCATGTGCCATTAGCGTCAATGCATGTGAATTTGTCCTCGAAAATATGCGATGCGTTGTTATTCGCCGAATAAAAGTAATTAATACAAAGAATTAGTTTTTAACAGCGAAAGGTAAATGGTATCTTACTGTCGAGTGCACTCGACTGTAGCTTTCTTAACTTGTTTGTTCATGGTTTAATTTGGTAATGTTTGATTGGACATATGACAGGAGATCGTCGCTGTTGTAATTCTGCTCTCTGCGCAAATCCACATCAGATGCTGCAGTCGCAGTTCTGGCAGGTGCTGGCATTCCCAATTGACTTAGCACTTTATTTGCAATAGTTAAGCACTTGTCTTTAATGCTTATCAAAGTTTCTTTGTAAATCTCTTCTGTCTATTCCATGGTCATGTCGGAATTTTCTAGACGTACTCTGTGCAACATATCCTCAGCAATATGCGAACGATGGGATGGTTTGGCTTCATTTGTGCAGAGTAAAGTTTCTGATCGCGGTCAACTTGGCGACCGCCAGTGCGATCTCTGTCTACGAATGATTGCAAGTTGACACACAGCCTCCTCGTGGCACCTCCTGGGTAACTATCTTAGCATCCGCTAGATAGTGAGCTAATGTGTGCAGCGGGTTACCAGGACTTTAAATGGTTGAGCGCAGGGTTTGGAACCCGCCTTGGAAAAAGAAAACCCAACGAAAACCAAAGCGAAAGCCTCGGAAAGGATCCCCCCTTATGATGACGACAACCGCAAAACGAAGAAGGGCTACGATTTAAGGATATGCACCTGGAATGTCCGAACTCTTAATTGGGAAGGTGCCTCTATCCAACTGGCGGATGCCCTCGAAAAATTAAAGGCTGACATTACCGCCGTCCAGGAAATGAGATGGACAGGACAAGGTTGCTCCAAGCGAGCAAACTGTGATATCTACTACAGCTGCCATGCGGAGAGGCGCGAATTTGGATGCGGATTTGTAGTAAGCCGGAGACTTCGCCACCACGTCTCCAATTTCACTCCGGTGAGTGAACGGCTGGCTACAATCCGCGTCAGAGCTAGATTTTTCAATCTTAGCATAATTTGCGCGCACGCCCCGACGGAGGAGAAGGACGATGCTGTTAAGGATGCGTTCTACGCGAGACTCGAGGACACTGCCAAACCACGACGTGAACATCATCCTCGGGGACTTCAACGCAAAGGTTGGGCGCGAACGCATCTTTGACCGCACCGTCGGTCAATTTAGCCTCCATGAGACCACCTCGAACAATGGTTTAGGCTGATTGACTTCGCCGCGGCGCGAAACATGGTAGTGAGTAGCACCATATTTCAACACCTCGACATCCACAAGGCCACATGGCTGTCCCCTGATCAAAAAACGCGCAACCAGATTGATCACGTTGTGATAGACGGAAGGCATGCCTCAAGCGTGATGGACGTGCGTACGTTTCGTGGAGTCAACATAGACTCGGACAACTATCTTGTCGCAGCCAAGATACGCATGCGGCTATGCCGTGCGAAAAACATACGCCCCATCACGCAACGAAAGCTTGACGTCACTAAGCTGCGATCACAACGGACAGCAATGGCCTACTCCACTCACCTCTCGGAACTGCTCCTCCAACCTTCCCCTCTCCCTGTTGACGCTGGCGGACTCTGGGCGCACATATCCCACTCCATGCGAGCTGCTGCTGGAACAGCCATTGGGTTCAAGCGCCCTCCCACACGGAACCAATGGTATGACGAGGAGTGTCGCGTCGCAGCTGCGGCAAAAAACGCCGCCTACAGAAAAACGCTGCAGTCTGGCGCAACGCGAGCTACGTGTGAACGTTACAGGGAGAAAAGGAAGGAAGAGAGGCGACTTTTCAGACGGAAAAAGTGGGAGCAAGAAAAGCGAGAGTGCGAGGAACTTGAGGTGTTGCAAGACAGGAATGATGCTCGAAAATTTTACCAACAAGTCAACCGTCTGACACAAGGTTTCAAGACCGGAGCATCTAACTGTCGAGACGATAATGGAAATCTGGTTACAGATACGCAGTGCACGCTGAGGTTATGGAGGGCGCATTTCTCCAAGCTGCTAGCAGGCGATGACGGCACCAATCCCGCCCATGGAGGAAATAGCCCGATACCACCAATCAACGACAATGTGGATATACCACTACCTAGCCATGACGAGGTCCGAGTTGCGATTACGCGACTCAAAAACAACAAAGCAGCCGGTGCTGATGGACTGCCTGCAGAGTTGTTTAAGGCCGGCGGCGAAGGGCTGTTAAGGTGCATGCATCAGCTCTTGTGCAAAATATGGCTAGAAGAAAGTATGCCCAACGATTGGAATCTCAGCGTCCTTTGTCCTGTACTGAAGAAAGGCGACCCGACGATATGTGCCAACTACCGGGGAATCAGCCTGATCACCATCTCATACAACACACTGATCGGACTTTACCAGTGCGGCTTCAGACCTGGTAAATCCACCATAGACCAGATCTTCACATTGCGCCAAATCCTGGAAAAAACCCACGAAAATGGAATTGACACACACCATCTCTTTGTCGATTACAAAGCTGCATTCGATAGCCCGACGAGGGAAAGCCTATATGCCACCATGTCTGAGTTCGGTATTCCTGCAAAGCTGATACGTCTTTGCAGGATGACATTGAGCAGCACCATCAGCTCTGTCAAGGTAGGAGCGAACCTCTCCGAACCTTTTAATACCGTTCGAGGTTTCAGACAAGGCGACCCTCTGTCGTGCAACCTCTTCAACTTCGTGATGGAAGGGGTTCTGCGGAAAGCCGGTGTTCATCGATCTGGCACTATTTTTTATAAAGGTGTCCAGCTCCTTGCTTATGCCGATGATATTGACATCATTGGCCGTAGCAAGCGTGATGTCACTGCTGCATTCTCCGCTATCGAAAAGGAATCAGCAAAAATGGGTTTGGCGGTAAACGAGGGCAAGACGAAGTATATGCTGTCGACAAGCAGGGAGACGCGGCGCCTAGACTCCCATGTGGTAGCCGACAGCTATAAGTGGTCAAGGAGTTCACGTACCTTGGCACCGCCATTAACACCAAAAATGACGTCAGCCTGGAGATCAAGCGAAGAATCACACTTGCCAATAGGTGCTACTTTGGTCTGAGTAGGCAAATGTGCAATAGAGACCTCTCTCGCCGAACAGAACTAACACTCTACAAGACACTCATCCTACCCGTGCTCTTATATGGCGCAGAAGCATGGGTAATTTCACAGACGGGTGCAGCAGCGCTTGGAGTGTTCGAGAGAAAAATTCCTCGCAAGATCTTCGGTCCCGTTCGGATTGGGGACGACTTTCGCATTCGGATGAACCACGAGCTGTACGAGTTGTACGACGACGTGGACGTGGTCCGGCGCATCACGATACAACGTCTGCGCTGGCTCGGCCACGTTGTGCGTATGGATGAAGAAGCTCCAGCTAAGAAGGTGTTCGAAGCGAGGGTCGACTATGGGCGACGACGAAAGGGACGACCAAATCTTCGATGGAAGGACCAAGTAGAGAAGGACCTTACTCTACTGGGTATTTCCAATTGGAGGAGGCGCGCGAAGAGCAGAGGCGCCTGGAGGGAGACGCTGAGGTCGGCCAAAACCCGAAATGGGTTGTAGTGCCACCTAATAATAATATGCGAACGATATCTCTCTCATAACTCTGTTGAATATGAAGGGAAGCGAGCAGTCAATATGATTGCAAACAATGCGCGAATTTGGTTCGGATATGCAGTCTGGCACGCATCATTACTGATATCCCACTGTTGGTTGTTCTCCAATAAATTTAAGGCTAAGCACGCACTCCGGAAGGTGGCATGGGTGATGCCATTGAGATTTTTCAAATACTGGAAGGACGTAAGACCGGCCACATTCACCAGCAGCATGCAAAGGAAGAAACATTCATCTTGATTGGGATGCACTGTGTAGAGTCTTCCAATTGTATTCTCTTTAAAGATGCCAGGTTGGTCTTCGACAGGCTCGCCTCGTTTGCGTCGCACGAACGCTTTTTTAGTGACATTCCATGTGTAATAAGAGGGCACTTCTGGATACATCAGTGTTCTGGCGAAAGTGTCTTCTTGGCATGTAGCAGGCGGATTCAGGACTCTTTCTTGGGCGCAATATTCGTTGAGAGTCTGACTGTTATGTCTTATGTCTATGCGATTTTCCCCCAATCGAACGCGTTAATGTAATCTACTCTGTGCTGAGTGATGTTTAGAGCTTACACTGTTCACTCTCTACAATTTACACTTTACACTACTATGTCTATTTAGATATCACTCTTTCTTTGCTTTGTGTACCTTTTCAGGTCTTAGAAACAACATTTAAAGATACCACGTGATATATAAGATGCCAAACTGCTGGACCGCTACCACGTCACGTCAGTGCCTTGAAAATCATCCAAGTATGTATGACCATGTACATTAAGAAATTAGAAATAGAAGTCGCCGTTTCGGCTGCAAGTCGGAAGCATAAATATGAAGAGTAAAGAAGAAGGGCAGCGAAAAGTTGTACATTTTTTTAAGGTTATGTTAGCTGTGATCAGTTGACTGCAAAAGCCCTTACACTCTACTTTTTTTTTTTTTTTTTAACTCTTCATAAATTTATTTAAAATCTGATCTGATATGGACATTAATTAAATTTTAAAATTTTTAACATTGACAATTGGTTGATTCATTGGTCTCTGATTGGTTGGGGGGTATGAAGGTGGGAAATTGGGTGGTGATGTTGGAGTTCTAGTGTTCGCCTTCCAGTGGGAGGTCCAGGGGGTGAGCTCTCTTTAGTCTTCTTGTGGCCCTGCTGTTATCCAACAGATTGAGTGCCAGTGCGTTAGGGTGGTTGTGCAGCCTCTCAATGTATTTCGTGCTGATTCTGACAATTTCTTCTGCCACCCAGGGCATACCCAGTTCCTGATGGATGGTCCTGTTGTCATGGAGTGGGTGGGCTGCTGAGACCATGCGCAGTGTTTTGTTTTGGAACCGCTGTATGGTTCTGCGATTTGACATGCTGGCTGTTCCCCATAGTTGGATGCCATATGTCCATATGGGCTTAATGACACTTTTGTAGACCAGCAGCTTTAGTCTAGTTTTTAGCTTAGAGCGCCTGCCAATGAGCCATTGGTACTGCTTCACCCTTTCCTCTGCCTGTTTCCTTTTACGCAGGATATGGGTACGCCATGTGAGGCGCCTATCTAGAGTCATGCCCAGGTATTTTGTTGTTCGCTCTCCTGGCATGACGACCCCATTTAGGGTGACCGGCGGGCAGTCTCCGTTGCGCAGTGAGAAGGTAGTTTGCGTAGATTTTCCTTCATTTATAGTGATGTTTCATCTGCGCAACCATGGGTCAATAGCGTCCAGCTGTCGTTGTACTAATAATGAGGCGTCCTGCGGGGTATCGGCTGTTGCCAGGAAGGCTGTATCGTCGGCGTAAGTTGCTACCCTTAGGTTTTCTTCGGAAAGAGCTGGCATGTCGGCTGTGTATATTGTATACAGGACAGGGCCCAGGACACTGCCTTGCTGCACGCCAGCCCTTATATCCTTAATCGCCGACCTAGCTTGGCCGCATCTCACCGTAAACGTTCTGCCGTTCAAGTAGGCCCTGAGGACGTTGTAGTGAGAGATAGGCAAGCTGCTGCGAACCTTCAGGAGCAGGCCTGCGTGCCAGACCCTGTCGAATGCCTGTTTTACATCTAGCAGGACAGCGCAGCAGTATTTCTTCGTCTCGAGTGCGTTAAGTATCGCTTCCACTAGGCGATGGCATTGCTCCGGTGTGGAATGTGAGCGCCTGAAGCCAAACTGGAGATCTAGGATCAAACCAGCCTCGTCCATGACTGGCAACACTCTTCGCAAAAATACTCTTTCGAGTATTTTGGAGAGTATTGCCAGTAAGCTGATCGGACGGTAGGAGGCGAGATTGGCTTCAGGCTTGCCAGGCTTTGGAATCATTATCACTTCAGCGGATTTCCATGCTTTTGGGTAATGACCAGTTTCAAAGCACCTGTTGAAGATGTTGGTCAACAGTTGCGTACAGGGAGGAGGGAGGAGTTTAATGGCCACGGCTTCAATGCCATCGGCACCTGGCGATTAATTGATTTTTAGTCCACGAATTTCCATTTCTACCTCCTCCACTGTCGCCGGTGCGATCACTGCTAGGTTTGTACTGGGTTCCTGTAGCGCGCGTCGAGTGTCTTCTTCTTCTTGAGCTGAACACCTCATGATAGGGGTGAATGATTCCCTTAGGTATTCAGCGAACGCCTCAGCTCTATCCTGATCGGTTCGGCACCAGGTCCCATCGTCCCGCTGAACTGCCGCCGTTCTCTTTATAGGGCGTTTTATATGCCGTGTGACCTGCCAGAGGTTGTGGTGTGGATCTCCAGGCTCGAGGTTACCCAGGAAATGCTCAAACGCGCTGGTTCTTAGCTTCTGCAGCACCTCCTTCAGCTGTTTTGCCGCTCTATTGAGTGCGTTCTTGTCCCTTGGGTTTCGGGACATGAACCATACTCTCCTGAGTCGCCTTTTTTCGGCAACCAGAGCTGCAATTTCTGGGGACCAAAGATGCATTTCCCTCGATGTGTGCTTTGGTGTGGGTGCAACTCTTGGGGATGCATGTGCAGCAGCGTTGTGCATTTCCTGAGTAAGTCCTTCAATGGCAGCATCGATTTGCTCAGGGGTGTTGAGGTCCATGTTGGGATTGACATTGTCACTCATCCAGTTGGCATATGCTGCTTCTGATCATTTTTGGTTTGGCAGCAGTTTTTAGCACCGGAAGGTTGATGCGTAGTTCAACGGCGCTGTGATCAGATAGAAGGTCCGCATTCGCCACGCACTCGATCTTAGTTCGATCGATGCCCTTGGAGAGTGCAATGTCCAGGATGTCAGGTAGCTTTTGGGGGTCTGTGGGCCAGTACGTCGGTTCGCCAGTGGAGTAGCACTCAACTCCTCTGCGTTGGATGTATCTAAGGAGTGCACTCCCTTTAGGTTTGCTTGTGCGACATCCCCACCACTGGTGCTTAGCGTTAAAATCGCCGCCAATTATATACCTGCTTCCCAGGCTGTCCAGTACCATGCCCATTTGCTCCTCGGTGACTCTGTGCCTGGGTGGAATATGTATAGATAGCAGCAATAGTAGTTGCACCAAGTAGACTGGAGAGGCAGATTTTAGCTCACTGCACCCATTCCTCCTCCAGTGTAGCGAGCGAGCTGTAGCTTATACCGGCTTTGATTATAATAGCTGCCCCACCGCGAGCCCGGCCGCTGGGATGGTCAGCGTGGATAACGTCGTATCCTCGTAGTCGGAGATACGATCTGCTTGAGAAGTGGCTTTCGGAAATTAACAGGATGTCAATGCAGTTGGTGTGGAGAAAATGCTCCACCAAAAGGCTATGTGCAGACCTATTTGCAGACCTTGGAGAGAACGGAGGTTATCATCTCCGTCATCTGCTTGAACATCCTGTCCATCATCTTCTCAAACATACTCTCCATTTTGGATAACATGGCTGCCATTAGGGTGTCTTGGGCCGCTTGTGCTGTTTGTGCTGCTTGTGCTGCTTGTTCCGTGGGTTGTGGTTGCGGTTGTTCAGGACGGCTTCCTTTGAGCATCTCAGCAAAGGATTTCCCTCCAGTGACCGTGACGTGAGTAGTACGCTGGCTTTCCCTCTGTGTTTCACTGGGCCGGGATGGTTTGGGCGAGCTTAATGCCTTGGCCTTTTTATACGCCGGGCAGCCTTTGTATGACGCAGGGTGATCGCCACCACAGTGAAGGCATGTAGCCGCCTCGTCCCTAAATGGCTATGACCAAACCCTTGGCAGCGGAAGCATTGAGGTATGTCGTTGAATTTTAGGGGTGCTTCAATTGTGACCACTGACCTGCAGAGCCTTTTGATTTGGAAAGCCTTTTTGTTGTTCTTTGCCGGTTCTAAATTAACAAAGAACAGTGGCATTGGCGACTTGTTTCTGTTGCTAATTGCATTGTGCACGTCCCTTGCGGTATGCCCCTTTACACTCTACTGATTGAGGAATCTTGACATAGGTGCAGAAAGCTGCTTTGTTGCTTACCTTTAATTATACCATTTACCCATTGAGAATGGGTATAAAATGGTATATTAACTTTGTGAAAATGTATGTAACAGGCAGACGGAGACGTGACACACCATACAAAGTCTTCTTGATCAGCATCAATAGCCGAGTCTGTCCGTCTGTTAAAAAAGCTAGAAAAACCAGACTTGGTGGGAGTATGCGTGTATTGAATACGCAGATCGAGTTTATTTCAAACTTGATGTGCCACCGCCTACTGCCTCCGCAAATCGATAAATTCGTTTTTCGATTTTTTGCAAATAATTCAATAACGAAAACAACATTATGCAGAAGTTAGACTTTAGACTTTTGGATGCCACGCCCATCGCCGCTATAAAACACATTTTTATAGATTAAAAGAACATTTGAAAAGCTAGCACCAAATTTGTTAGTAAGGTCCCTGTTATCATTACGCAAAATGCGGATTTTCAAATTTGAGAGGCCACGGCCACCGCCGCCAAAAATCGATTTTGTAAAACGGTAAATCAAATTATAAGATTGTGGATAATATTAATATCGACAAATCTATAAATTTAAATCCGATCGGACAAAAAACACAGATGTTATAGGCACGAGAAGTTTCCCTTACAGCAGCAGAGGCCCGACGCCGACGCCGACGCCGACTGCGCACGCCGACTGCGCACGCACAGTCGTCGTGTAGTCAGTGTGCAGTCGGCATGTGTCATTAGCGTCAATGCATGTGTATTTGCAGCGTTAAAAAAGCTACGCTGCTCCCGTAGTATTTCGTTTTACTATTGCTACCGCTATCACTTTGACGAGAGCCGCAGCAGATCCATAGCAGAACAACGAAAAATTGCGTGCCCTGCTTTGCTCGGAGTTTCTTCGAGTCGCGAGCTATAGCAATAGCAATTGCAAAAAAAAATATTCTGTGCTCTGCGTAGCCGTAGCGAGAGCAAGAAAGTGAGAGCGAGATGAGAGCAGAGCAGCGGGAGAGCATTTATGTTACAACATCAATACCTGAGTTAAATTCTGCTTTATTGTTGCAGTATATTGTCCTAGTCTTGGGGAAGGCATTGACGAGCCGGATTATTGGGGCTTAAACGTTTGTTATTGTCCGGGATACAATCGGTTGCGTGATAGCAAATTTAGAGAATTTATCGATGCATGTTAAAAATTGCTTCTTGCCCGTAGAGAAGACATCGATGTGGAGTATCTCGCCGGCGTACGACGGTATCGGTATTGCACCGAGCTCTTGTTTCTTGGAGTGTCTGTCGTACTTGCCTCTTATACATATTTTCCAATTTGCGATTACATCTGTAACTATTTTAGACATTTTCGGGAAATAATAATCGCACAAAATCTGCTTTACATTCTCTTGTGCGCTCTATGCGCTTGACTGTGCTCTGCTGGAACTATATCTTTCTGCTCGTTCCTATTGGTTATATCAGTTACTAGATTTCTGCAATACCAAATCCTAGTACCCGGGAAAGCTCTTATTATTTCATTTTGAACGTGTGACAAGATGTGTAGGCTGTAATGAATTGCGTTAACCAGGTTTAGCTGTATTACCTAATTTTATTCTCGGATTTGATTTGGTTTCTGAAGCAGTTAAACGGATTATCTGGGGCTGCGACCGTGTAGGTCAGTGATTCCTCATTATGGTGGTAGGCGCGTTGGACTCTATCTCACTTTGTAAGACAGCTAGATTCTGGCGCGAGCGTGTTTCTGCCCCATGGTTTTCCCTGCCAGGCTTCTACAAAATCTTAGCATTTTGTTCATCGATGAAGGCTCTCCACCTTTTAATTTTTGCGTAAGGATATTGTCCACCACTATCACAACTAATTATACAACTAAATACTGGCAACCAACTTTCACTAGCCGCCGTATTTTGCCCCCCTCTCTTTACTATAGCTGAATATGAGTTTATGGAGTTTTTCATCTCGCTAGGAGACCACTTTATAGCAGCAGGAGACTACAATGCCAAGCACACATACTGGGGATCTCGTCTCGTGACTCCAAAAGGAAAGCTGCTCTATAATGCAATTATCACAGCCAAGAACAAGCTCGACTATGTTTCTTCTGGCACACCAACATACTGGCCGGCAGACCCAAAGAAACTATCCTATTTAATAGACATTCCGCTAAGCCTCACGCCAACTCACTAAAGCTCTACAGCAAGAAGAAGCATATGTCCACCGCCACTACATGGAGCAATTGTGTACTTCTAGTACAAAACACTCACTATGGAGAGCTCACCCAACTCTGAGGTCACCGAAAGAAACCGTGATGCCTATTAAAAAATCCCACAGGCGGCTGGGCGCGCAGCGATGCAGACAGAGCCAGCACGTTCGCCAACCACCTTAAAAATGTCTTCCAACCGAATCCTGCCACTAGTGGGTTTACTTTGCCGACTCTTTCATATGAGCCTCAGCTTCAACATGAGCCAATTGAATTTCGCTCAAACGAAATCGCTAGTATGATCAAAAATCATCTGATTCCGAAAAGATCCCCGGGCTGCGACCACATAACTCCCAAAATCGTCATTGAGCTTCGATATTGCGCCGTTTGCACTATCACCCAGCTTTTCAATGCCATTGCAAAACTTGGCCACTATCCAGTGAAATGTAAAAAGTCAGTTATGAAAAAGATAGAAAAGCCGGAAAAAAGTCCACACAATCCCCACGTCGTATAGACCTATAAGCCTACTTTCATGCTTATCTAAAGTATTTGAAAAATGCGTATTGACTCGGATAAACACATACCTAAGACTCCAGGAAGGAATCCCGTCACATCAATTTGGGTTTCGTGAAAAGCACAGAACAATTGAGCAGGTCAACCGGATAACATCAGAAATGCGGAACGCGTTTGAAAAACGAGAGTACTGTACTGCCACATTTTTAGATGTCTCTCAAGCATTTGATAGAGTCTACCTAGAAGGTTTAATGTACCAGATCAAGACAATGCTTCCCTACAACACCCACAAACTTTTAGAGTCTTACCTTTACGACAGAAAATTTGTTGTGAGATGCAACACTGATTTATCTGATGATTTCACTGCTGGAGCTGGAGTTCTTGAAGGTAGCCTGCTAGGGCCAACATGTCCTCTACACAGCAGACATCCCGACAAGCACATGACTAACAACATCTACGTTTGCTGATGATACTGTTATTTTTAACCGCTCAAAATTCCCGAGGCAAGCAACAGCGCAGCTAGCTCTTCATTTGGTCGATGTTGAAAAATGGCTATCCGATTGGCGAATTAAAGTGAACGAACAAAGATGCAAGCACGTTACGTTCACCCTGAACACGCAAAACTGCCCGCCGCTTACGTTAAACAACAAGCAAACTTGTGTCACTTTTTGTAATGGCGGTATTTTTATACCATTCAGCCATTGAAAATGGGTAAAAAATGGTATATTAACTTTGTGCAAATGTATGTAACAGGCAGAAGGAGGCGTGGCAGACCATACAAAGTATATATATTCTTGATCAGCATCAATAGCCGAGTCGATATGGTCATGTCCGTCTGTCTGTCCGTCTGTATGAACACACAGATCTCAGCTATTTAAAGAGCTAGACGCACCAGACTTGGTGGGAGTGTGCGTGTATTCAATACACACAAGAAGTTTATTTCAAACTTGATGTGCCACGCCCACCGCCTCCGCAAATCGATAAATATTTCGTATTTCAATTTTTTCCAAATAATTCAATAACGAAAAGAGATAAACGCACCAAATTTGGTAGGAGGGTGTCTTGCAACATTACGCAGAAGTTGGATTTTAGACTTTTGGATGCCACGCCCACCGCCTCTAAAAAACACATTCTTATAGTTTAAAAGAACACTAGAAAAGCTAGAAGCACCAAATTTGAAAGTAAGGTGCCTGGTAACATTATAGAGATTGCGGAATTTCAACTTTTGGATGCCACGCCTACCGCTCCCAAAAATCGATTTTGTAAATCGGTACATCAAATTATAGGAAAAGTAGATAAGTTTCCGAAATTTTTTTTAGGTATTATTGTAGATAATAATAATATTGACCAACCCTATAAATTTAAATCCGATCGGACAATAAACACAGAAGTTATAGGCACGAGAAGTTTCGCTCACAGCAGTAGAGGCCCGACGCCGACGCCGACTGCGCACGCCGACTGCGCACGCACAGTCGTCGTGTAGTCAGTGTGCAGTCGGCATATGCCATTAGCGTCAATGCATGTGAATTTGTCCTCGAAAATATGCGATGCGTTGTTATTCGCCGAATAAAAGTAATTAATATTAAGAATTAGTTTTTAACAGCGAAAGGTAAATGGTATCTTACTGTCGAGTGCACTCGACTGTAGCTTTCTTCACTTGTTCTTATTTCAAATGGGTAAATGGTATAATATTAAAATGAGCCGAAAGCCCTGGCAGCTAGTGCTTATTAAATATAATTAGGTTAAGAATTTATTTGTTAACCTTCTTTATTATAAACAAGTAAGGAAAGCTACAGTCGAGCGCGCGCGACTGTAAGATACCATTTACCCTATTCGAAGAAATAATACAAAATAAAATAAATGGTATAAAAATAAAAAAAAGCAATTTACATTAAGAAAAAAAAATCGGCCCGCGCCAGATTCGAACCCAAGAACTCTCACGAACTTTGTAACTTACGAGTCGGACCTCTAACCACTAGACCACACAAGTGGTCCACCATGCGATCGGCAAATTAGGCTTTTATTGACGCGGGCCCTCTACTGCGTCGATTTAACGTTTTGGTTAGGAATCGCTAGCGCCCATAACTTTGTATGGGGAATTCGAACTCCTATAACTTCTTTGTTATTAAAAAAAAAAATTGAAGAAAGCTACAGTCGAGTGCACTCGACAGTAAGTTATAATTTACCTTTGGCTGCTAAAAATGATTCTTAATATTAATTACTTTTATTCGAATTAATAACAACGCATCGCATATTTCCGAAATTAAATACACATGCATTGACGCTAATGGCACATGCCGACTGCACGCCGATTGTGCGTGCGCAGTCGGCGCAAGCATTGAAGCCGAGCCTCTGCTCCGTCTCTGCTGCTGTATGCAAAACTTTTCGCGCCTAGGAACAGACCATGTGCTTCAGTGGTTTGTTGTGAGAGTTGTCAGCTCTATAACTAAATGTCCCCGGTTCGAATCCCAGCGCAGTCTTCTTTTTTTGTATTGCTTAGAAAAAGTTTTTGGTTTTTCTTATTTTTTTTGCATAATATATTTTTCATATAGCGCAAAATTATTAAAAAAAAAAAAAATTGCCCAGCGCAGGATTCGAACCCACGACCTCACGCATCAGAAACTTGCGAGCCAACCATCAAGACCACACACAGTTACGCAGTGCGATCGGCAAAAAAAAAAAAAAAAGTTGCCCGTTGCTGGATTCAAATCGATAAATGCGTATTTCGATTTTTTGCAAATAATTCAATAACGAAAAGAGATAAACGCACCAAATTTGGTAGGAGGATGTCTTGCAACATTATGCAGAAGTTGGATTTTAGAATTTTGGATGCCACGCCCACCGCCTCTAAAAAACACATTTTTATAGTTTAAAAGAAAACTAGAAAAGCTAGAAGCGCCAAATTTGAAAGTAAGGTGCCTGGTAACATTACGGAGAATGTTTGATTTTCAACTTTTGGATGCCACGCCCACCGCCCCCAAACTATTGCATTTTAAGAAAAGTAGGAAACTAACAAAACATTTTTTTTAACACTCTTGTAGCTTACCATAGTACAGATCTACAGATCCGATCGGACAATAAACAAAGAAGTTATAGGAGTTTGAATCTCCCATATAAAGTTGTGGGCGCTTAGAATTCCAACTTGAATGTTGAACTGACGCAGCAGAAGGCCGGCATTAATAAAAGTCTCATTTGCCGATCGCTCCGCGTAACTGTGTGTGGTCTAGATGGTTGCATGCAAGATTCTGGTGCGTGTGGTCGCGGGTTCGAATCTAGCAACGGGCAACTTTTTTTTTTTTTTTTGCCGATCGCACTGCGTAACTGTGTGTGGTCTTGATGGTTGGCTCGCAAGTTTCTGATGCGTGAGGTCGCGGGTTCGAATCCTGCGCTGGGCAATTTTTTTTTTTTTAATAATTTTGCGCTATATGAAAAGTATATTATGCAAAAAAAATAAGAAAAACCAAAAACTTTTTCTAAGCAATACAAAAAAAAGAAGACTGCGCTGGGATTCGAACCGGGGACATTTAGTTATAGAGCTGACAACTCTCACAACAAACCACTGAAGCACATGGTCTGTTCCTAGGCGCGAAAAGTTTTGCATACAGCAGCTGAGACGGAGCAGAGGCTCGGCTTCAATGCTTGCGCCGACTGCGCACGCACAATCGGCGTGCAGTCGGCATGTGCCATTAGCGTCAATGCATGTGTATTTAATTTCGGAAATATGCGATGCGTTGTTATTAATTCGAATAAAAGTAATTAATATTAAGAATTATTTTTAGCAGCCAAAGGTAAATTATAACTTACTGTCGAGTGCACTCGACTGTAGCTTTCTTCAATTTTTATTTTTTAATAACAAAGAAGTTATAGGAGTTCGAATTCCCCATACAATGTTATGGGCGCTAGCGATTCCTTACCAAAACGTTAAATCGACGCAGTAGAGGGCCCGCGTCAACAAAAGTCTAATTTGCCGATCGGATGGCGTAAACTTGTGTGGTCTAGTGGTTAGAGGTCCGACTCGTAAGTTACAAAGTTCGTGAGAGTTCTTGGGTTCGAATCTGGCGCGGGCCGATTTTTTTTTCTTAATGTAAATTGCTTTTTTTTTATTTTTATACCATTTATTTTATTTTGTATGATTTCTTCGAATAGGGTAAATGGTATCTTACAGTCGCGCGCGCTCGACTGTAGCTTTCCTTACTTGTTAAGTTTTCGTTATAGTATTTTTTAAGGATGCAGATTACAATGAATACCGAATACGTTTTTAAAGTTAGTGAAGACTAAAAATCATGTGTTATTTGCACTTGTTCAGATAAATTGAAAAAATAACTACGTACTCGAAAAAATGAATGTGCGGACACTGCTAAGTCAACTTGGCTGTTGATGCTGATCTCTAGCTCTTAATAACTGAGATCTCTGTGTTCCGCCTGCAACATACATTTTCACAAAGTTAAAATACCATTTTTTACCCATTTTCAATGGGTAAATGGTATAAAAATAGCGCCATTACAAAAAGTGACACAAGTAGACAAAAATGACGGAAAACTTATCACAAAGTTTATACACATTTTTTTCTTATTTCAAATGGGTAAATGGTATAATATTAAAATGAGCCGAAAGCCCTGGCAGCTAGTGCTTATTAAATATAATTAGGTTAAGAATTCATTTGTTAACCTTCTTTATTATAAATAAATAAATAAAACAAGTAAGGAAAGCTACAGTCGAGCGCGCGCGACTGTAAGATACCATTTACCCTATTCGAAGAAATAATACAAAATAAAATAAATGGTATAAAAATAAAAATAAAAGCAATTCACATTAAGAAAAAAAAATCGCCCCGCGCCAGTTTCGAACCCAAGAACTCTCACGAACTTTGTAACTTACGAGTCGGACCTCTAACCACTAGACCACACAAGCTTACGCCATGCGATCGGCAAATTAGGCTTTTATTGACGCGGGCCCTCTACTGCGTCGATTTAACGTTTTGGTTAGGAATCGCTAGCGCCCATAACTTTGTATGGGGAATTCGAACTCCTATAACTTCTTTGTTATTAAAAAATAAAAATTGAAGAAAGCTACAGTCGAGTGCACTCGACAGTAAGTTATAATTTACCTTTGGCTGCTAAAAATAATTCTTAATATTAATTACTTTTATTCGAATTAATAACAACGCATCGCATATTTCCGAAATTAAATACACATGCATTGACGCTAATGGCACATGCCGACTGCACGCCGATTGTGCGTGCGCAGTTGGCGCAAGCATTGAAGCCGAGCCTCTGCTCCGTCTCTGCTGCTGTATGCAAAACTTCTCGCGCCTAGGAACAGACCATGTGCTTCAGTGATTTCTTGTGAGAGTTGTCAGCTCTATAACTAAATGTCCTCGGTTCGAATCCCAGCGCAGTCTTCTTATTTTTGTATTGCTTAGAAAAAGTTTTTGTTTTTATTTTTTGTTTTTTGCATAATATACTTTTAATATAGCGCAAAATTATTAAAAAAAAAAAAAAATTGCCTAGCGCAGGATTCGAACCCGCGACCTCACGCATCAGAAACTTGCGAGCCAACCATCAAGACCACACACAGTTACGCGGAGCGATCGGCAAATGAGACTTTTATTGATGCCGGCCTTCTGCTGCGTCAGTTCAACATTCTAGTTGGAATTCTAAGCGCCCACAACTTTATATGGGAGATTCAAACTCCTATAACTTCTTTGTTTATTGTCCGATCGGATTGAAATTTATAGGGTAGATCTGTACTATGGTAAGCTACAAGAGTGTTAAAAAAATGTTTTGTTATTTCCCTACTTTTCTTAAAATTCAATAGTTTGGGGGCGGTGGGCGTGGCATCCAAAAGTTGAAAATTAAACATTCTCCGTAATGTTACCAGGCACCTTACTTTCAAATTTGGCGCTTCTAGCTTTTCTAGTTTTCTTTTAAACTATAAAAATGTGTTTTTTAGAGGCGGTGGGCGTGGCATCCAAAATTCTAAAATCCAACTTCTGCATAATGTTGCAAGACACCCTCCTACCAAATTTGGTGCGTTTATCTCTTTTCGTTATTGAATTATTTGCAAAAAATCGAAATACGCATTTATCGATTTGCGGAGGCGGTGGGCGTGGCACATCAAGTTTGAAATAAACTTCTTGTGTGTATTGAATACACGCACACTCCCACCAAGTCTGGTGCCTCTAGCTCTTTTAATAGCTGAAATCTGTGTGTTCATACAGACGGACAGACGGGCAGACGGACAGACAGACGGACATGACCAAATCGACTCGGCTATTGATGCTGATCAAGAATATATATACTTTGTATGGTCTGCCACGCCTCCTTCTGCCTGTTACATACATTTGCACAAAGTTAATATACCATTTTTTACCCATTTTCAATGGGTAAATGGTATAATAAATAAATAAAATAAAGAAATTTTAATACGATGTTTTGGAAAACTCCTTAATTATTAATTAGTTATAACAAATCTGTCAATATAGATTGTGAGACTGTAATATTGATGCAAACATTGTATCGTAAAATTCTACAAAGCGCAATGACATCAAAGTACGAATCGATATTTTCATTGCCCCATTTCACCATCCCTGCCTACCGCCTTTCCATTTGAGTTTTTGCTCAATAAGCTGAGTTTCATTCTGAGGATAAAATGTCTGATCAAGCCGATTACGAGACTATAATGGCCTACCTGACAAAGGTGAAAGAGTGTAAACTAGACACGATTAGGCTACAACTTCTCTATGAGAAGACTCGTAGGATGAAGGAACAATTAGAAGAATGGAACAACAGTACGTATAGTTGTTACTGCCTGTATGTGTGAACAAGTCTTAATTCGTATTCGATTCGAATTCGTTTCAGGTAGCGATCACTATATTCGCGCGCTGCAGGAGCGGCTGCAAGTAAATCGTGAAGAAATTAAAAAAATTGAAATTGAACGGAATCAGAACAAGTGAAGCGATGTATTTGCTCAATACGATTACGCCTCGCCTTTTCAAGACTACACGTCATTTACCATTACATTTTTATACCATTTACCCATTGAAAATGGGTAAAAAATGGTATATTAACTTTGTGCAAATGTATGTAACAGGCAGAAGGAGGCGTGGCAGACCATACAAAGTATATATATTCTTGATCAGCATCAATAGCCGAGTCGATTTGGTCATGTCCGTCTGTCTGTCCGTCTGTCCGTCTGTATGAACACACAAATCTCAGCTATTAAAAGAGCTAGAGGCACCAGACTTGGTGGGAGTGTGCGTGTATTCAATACACACAAGAAGTTTATTTCAAACTTGATCCGATCGGACAATAAACAAAGAAGTTATAGGAGTTTGAATCTCCCATATAAAGTTGTGGGCGCTTAGAATTCCAACTTGAATGTTGAACTGTCGCAGCAGAAGGCCGGCATCAATAAAAGTCTCATTTGCCGATCGCTCCGCGTAACTGTGTGTGGTCTAGATGGTTGCATGCAAGATTCTGGTGCGTGTGGTCGCGGGTTCGAATCCTGCGCTGGGCAACTTTTTTTTTTTTTTTTGCCGATCGCACTGCGTAACTGTGTGTGGTCTTGATGGTTGGCTCGCAAGTTTCTTATGCGTGAGGTCGCGGGTTCGAATCCTGCGCTGGGCAATTTTTTTTTTTTTTTAATAATTTTGCGCTATATGAAAGGTATATTATGCAAAAAAAAATAAGAAAAACCAAAAACTTTTTCTAAGCAATACAAAAAAAAGAAGACTGCGCTGGGATTCGAACCGGGGACATTTAGTTATAGAGCTGACAACTCTCACAACAAACCACTGAAGCACATGGTCTGTTCCTAGGCGCGAAAAGTTTTGCATACAGCAGCAGAGACGGAGCAGAGGCTCGGCTTCAATGCTTGCGCCGACTGCGCACGCACAATCGGCGTGCAGTCGGCATGTGCCATTAGCGTCAATGCATGTGTATTTAATTTCGGAAATATGCGATGCGTTGTTATTAATTCGAATAAAAGTAATTAATATTAAGAATTATTTTTAGCAGCCAAAGGTAAATTATAACTTACTGTCGAGTGCACTCGACTGTAGCTTTCTTCAATTTTTATTTTTTAATAACAAAGAAGTTATAGGAGTTCGAATTCCCCATACAATGTTATGGGCGCTAGCGATTCCTTACCAAAACGTTAAATCGACGCAGTAGAGGGCCCGCGTCAACAAAAGTCTAATTTGCCGATCGGATGGCGTAAACTTGTGTGGTCTAGTGGTTAGAGGTCCGACTCGTAAGTTACAAAGTTCGTGAGAGTTCTTGGGTTCGAATCTGGCGCGGGCCGATTTTTTTTTCTTAATGTAAATTGCTTTTTTTTTATTTTTATACCATTTATTTTATTTTGTATTATTTCTTCGAATAGGGTAAATGGTATCTAACAGTCGCGCGCGCTCGACTGTAGCTTTCCTTACTTGTTAAGTTTTCGTTATAGTATTTTTTAAGGATGCAGATTACAATGAATACCGAATACGTTTTTAAAGTTAGTGAAGACTAAAAATCATGTGTTATTTGCAAGCACTTGTTCAGATAAATTGAAAAAATAACTACGTACTCGAAAAAATGAATGTGCGGACATTGCTAAGTCAACTTGGCTGTTGATGCTGATCTCTAGCTCTTAATAACTGAGATCTCTGTGTTCTGCCTGCAACATACATTTTCACAAAGTTAAAATACCATTTTTTACCCATTTTCAATGGGTAAATGGTATAAAAATAGCGCCATTACAAAAAGTGACACAAGTAGACAAAAATGACGGAAAACTTATCACAAAGTTTATACACATTTTTTTCTTATTTCAAATGGGTAAATGGTATAATATTAAAATGAGCCGAAAGCCCTGGCAGCTAATGCTTATTAAATATAATTAGGTTAAGAATTCATTTGTTAACCTTCTTTATTATAAATAAATAAATAAAAAAATGAAATTTTAATACGATGTTTTGGAAAACTCCTTAATTATTAATTAGTTATAACAAATCTGTCAATATAGATTGTGAGACTGTAATATTGATGCAAACATTGTATCGTAAAATTCTACAAAGCGCAATGACATCAAAGTACGAATCGATATTTTCATTGCCCCATTTCACCATCCCTGCCTACCGCCTTTCCATTTGAGTTTTTGCTCAATAAGCTGAGTTTCATTCTGAGGATAAAATGTCTGATCAAGCCGATTACGAGACTATAATGGCCTACCTGACAAAGGTGAAAGAGTGTAAACTAGCCACGATTAGGCTACAACTTCTCTATGAGAAGACTCGTAGGATGAAGGAACAATTAGAAGAATGGAACAACAGTACGTATAGTTGTTACTGCCTGTATGTGTGAACAAGTCTTAATTCGTATTCGATTCGAATTCGTTTCAGGTAGCGATCACTATATTCGCGCGCTGCAGGAGCGGCTGCAAGTAAATCGTGAAGAAATTAAAAAAATTGAAATTGAACGGAATCAGAACAAGTGAAGCGATGTATTTGCTCAATACGATTACGCCTCGCCTTTTCAAGACTACACGTCATTTACCATTACATTTTTAAGTTTTCGTTATAGTATTTTTTAAGGATGCAGATTACAATGAAGACCGTATACGTTTTTAAAGTTAGTGAAGACTAAAAATCATGTGTTATTTGCAAGCACTTGTTCAGATAAATTGAAAAAATAACGACGTACTCGAAAAAATGAATGTGCGGACATTGCTAAGTCAACTTGGCTGTTGATGCTGATCAATAGTACATCAGATATAGCTGGATATAGGATGTGTTCTCTAAACATCACAATAATCTATACGACCATTCTAATATTCTCTTTTTAAAGAATGTTGCGTTGCAACGAAAAGTTTGGCTGCTCTTCGATCTCACACGTATTAATGTACATACACACTTGGAATCAAACCTGGGCATTGACGATGCATATACGAAAATTTCTCGTGGCTTCGCAAACGGCCTTCAGTGTCGAAACACTGTTACATTTGTATGCATTTACTTTGTAGCAAATGTAAACACTAAAACAAGCGAAGAAAGTGCATTCAACAGTAAGATACCATTTACCCTTCGCTGTTAAAAAATAATTCTTAATATAAATTACTTTTATTCGCATCTTTTCGAAGTCAAATACACATGCATTCATGCATTAACGCTAATGGCACATGCCGACTGCGCGCTGACGACTGTGCGTGCGCAGTCGGCGTCGGGCCTCTGCTGCTGTAAGGGAAACTTCTCGTGCCCATAACTTCTATGTTTTTTGTCCGATCGGATTTAAATTTATAGGGATGGTTGATATTATTATTATCTACAATAATACCAATTATAGAGACCTCTCTCGCCGAACAAAACTAACACTCTACAAGACACTCATCCTGCCCGTGCTCTTATATGGCGCAGAAGCATGGGTAATTTCACAGACGGATGCAGCAGCGCTTGGGGTGTTCGAGAGAAAAATTCTTCGCAAGATCTTCGGTCCCGTTCGGATTGGGGACGACTTTCGCATTCGGATGAACCACGAGCTGTACGAGTTGTACGACGACGTGGACGTGGTCCGGCGCATCACGATACAACGTCTGCGCTAGCTCGGCCACGTTGTGCGTATGGATGAAGAAGCTCCAGCTCAGAAGGTATTCGAAGCGAGGGTCGACTATGGGCGACGAGGAAGGGGACGACCAAATCTCCGTTGGAAGGACCAAGTGGAGAAGGACCTTAGTCTACTGGGTATTTCCAATTGGAGGAGGCGCGCGAAGAGCATAGGCGCCTGGAGGGAGACGCTGAGGTCGGCCAAAACCCGAAATGGGTTGTAGTGCCACCTAATAATAATAATAATACCAAACAAAAAAATTTCGAAAACTTTTCTACTTTTCCTATATTTTGATTTACAAAAACAATTTTTTGGGGCGGTAGGCGTGGCATCCAAAATTTGAAAATCCGCGTTCTGCGTAATGTTACCAGGGACCTTACTTTCAAATTCGGTGCTTCTAGCTTTTCTGGTGTTCTTATATTTCAAATAATTCGTTTTATAGGGACGGTGGGCGTGGCATTCAAAAGTCTAAAATCCAACTTCTGCATAATGTTGCAAGACACCCTCCTATCAAATTTGGTGCGTTTATCTTTTTTCGTTATTGAATTATTTGGAAAAAATTGAAAAACGCATTTAGCGATTTGCGGAGGAGGTGGGCGTGGCACATCAAGTTTGAAATAAACTTCTTGTGTGTATTGAATACACGCACACTCCCACCAAGTCTGGTGCCTCTACCTCTTTTAATAGCTGAGATCTGTGTGTTCATACAGACGGACAGACGGACGGACGGACAGACAGATGGACATGACCAAATCGACTCGGCTATTGATGCTGATCAAGAATATTTATACTTTGTATGGTCTGCCACCGCCGTCTCTTTCTGCCTGTTACATACATTTGCACAAAGCTAATATACCATTTTAAACCCATTTTCAATGGGTAAATGGTATAAAAAGCTGCGTAAACGCATTCGGCACAATGAAAATAAACTAAATTTTCTTATACGTTACTCCATTTATAATTGGTGGCATTTTCAAAATTGTAAGTACATTTTTAAAACTGGCAAATCTAGCAGCTAAATAGTTGATATGGCAGCGCTAAATTTTTATATGTATATGTTAATGTTATGGAGGCGTAAGTGGAGGGAACAAAATCCGCTGCTTATTGGAAGCACAAAACCACAAACAACATGTAAGAAATGTTTCTGTTAGATTTCAAAACGCAGTGCTGTGTTGGGGAGAGTTGCTACCTTTCGTAACGCATCAAGTACGCCTGTTTTATTTACTACGACGAAGATTTGTAAAAAGTTTTTTTCAGTAGGAGCACAACAACGTGAAATAAAGAATATTTCAGAATAAATAAAGAGCATTGTAGCTTGACTTTACATACCCAACGTGCTCGATTTGAAATTTTAACTTTTTTAAACATTGGCTAATATTTAACAAGTAAGGAAAGCTACAGTCGAGCGCGCGCGACTGTAAGATACCATTTACCCTATTCGAAGAAATAATACAAAATAAAATAAATGGTATAAAAATAAAAAAAAAAAGCAATTTACATTAAGAAAAAAAAATCGCCCCGCGCCAGATTCGAACCCAAGAACTCTCACGAACTTTGTAACTTACGAGTCGGACCTCTAACCACTAGACCACAGTTATCAGCTCTATAACTAAATGTCCCCGGTTCGAATCCCAGCGCAGTCTTCTTTTTTTTGTATTGCTTAGAAAAAGTTTTTGGTTTTTCTTATTTTTTTTGCATAATATATTTTTCATATAGCGCAAAATTATTAAAAAAAAAAAAATTGCCCAGCGCAGGATTCGAACCCGCGACCACACGCACCAGAATCTTGCATGCAACCATCTAGACCACACACAGTTACGCGGAGCGATCGGCAAATGAGACTTTTATTGATGCCGGCCTTCTGCTGCGTCAGTTCAACATTTTAGTTGGAATTCTAAGCGCCCACAACTTTATATGGGAGATTCAAACTCCTATAACTTCTTTGTTTATTGTCCGATCGGATTGAAATTTATAGGGTAGATCTGTACTATGGTAAGCTACAAGAGTTTTAAAAAAAATGTTTTGTTATTTCCCTACTTTTCTTAAAATGCAATAGTTTGGGGGCGGTGGGCGTGGCATCCAAAAGTTGAAAATCAAACATTCTCCGTAATGTTACCAGGCACCTTACTTTCAAATTTGGCGCTTCTAGCTTTTCTAGTTTTCTTTTAAACTATAAAAATGTGTTTTTCAGAGGCGGTGGGCGTGGCATCCAAAATTCTAAAATCCAACTTCTGCATAATGTTGCAAGACACCCTCCTACCAAATTTGGTGCGTTTATCACTTTTCGTTATTGAATTATTTGCAAAAAATCGAAATACGCATTTATCGATTTGCGGAGGCGGTAGGCGTGGCACATCAAGTTTGAAATAAACTTCTTGTGTGTATTGAATACACGCACACTCCCACCAAGTCTGGTGCCTCTAGCTCTTTTAATAGCTGAGATCTGTGTGTTCATACAGACGGACAGACGGACAGACGGACAGACAGACGGACATGACCAAATCGACTCGGCTATTGATGCTGATCAAGAATATATATACTTTGTATGGTCTGCCACGCCTCCTTCTGCCTGTTACATACATTTGCACAAAGTTAATATACCATTTTTTACCCATTTTCAATGGGTAAATGGTATAAAAAGAACAAGTGAGCATAAGTGAATTCGATAATAAAATCAATTAGAATTATAACCAACAACTCAACATACAGTGCCAAGAATACACGTGTTTTACAAGTTAACGACCAAAATATTTAAAGTGTTCAAAACTGCAATTGCAACAACATCCGGCAGTCAATTGCAGTAGCCCCAATATTGCTAAGCTCATCGTCTGGATAACTTCCCGCACGCGCAACCCAAAAACCAAACTTCCCGCACGAGCAACCCAAATGCCAGAATTCCAGGAACATCGATGCAACAGCCGCTGCTGATGACATCGCCTCTGCCAACGCCGCCGTCGACACACATAGCTCTCATTAGGGTTTCTTTAGCTTAGTTTAATTAGTCTAAAATTTGTAATTCAACAATACTGTCCAATTGGACAAATAAAGTTTAAATTTTTTTAAGTAAAAAATAATAAAGGAATTTAACTGGCGCCCGAGCAGGGACCAGTGGAATAAACGATAAAGCAAAACCGTCTTTAAGTTTTCGGTTCGCGACGGGTTAAGTCCGACAGTTGCCAACCGCCCACTGGCCTAGTGAAGTATTGAATAGACTCCCTCGCGTTAATTCGTGCGGTCAATACCAACTAACTGACAGGAACTTAATTGTTCCATCAGCAACAGCAGTAGATCTTAATTGATTACTCGCCCATCGGTGGACTACAGTTCTGTACGATCCGCTCGCAGAACATCCTCAACGTGTACTGGTCGCAGGATCCCCAGTAGAGCAATCAAAAAGGATGAAATCCGGACAGTCGGGAGGAGTAGCCACATCAATCAACCTTATGTAAGCTAGTGATTAAGAACAACACAAATAAAAAACAAAAATATACATCCAATTTTCTGACAAAACAATTAAACACAAAAATTACAAGTACAACCATTTTCTTAAACAACCATTTGTAAACAAAAACAAGCAAAAATTAAAACAATTTGAATCAAAACCGCTAAAGGCGAATAAATACTTAAAACATAAAACACTGTAAAACGATAACAAACTAAACTTGACTACTATAAAAGTAGTATAACTGATTCCAATCTTGCGATTCCCAAGGGACCCTCCAAGATAGAAGGGAAAAACCAGCCACTGGTTATAACAAATTAATAATATCTTTAAGTTTCAAGCACAAAACAATCTCTTATCAAAAATATTTCGTGAAACAAATTACTTACCTCTTGAATTATCTATAAACCTACAAGTTCGTACCCCAATTTGAAAATTAATGGCTAACGAAAATAACTTACGACGACCCCCCGTTTTGAACCAAGACGACTTAGGTATTGAGCAGCAAGCACGTCAACAACAAAGACAGGCCCAAAGACAATTAGAACACCAACAGAATAGGAGTATGGCGACTATAGAACAAGTGACTGCATTAGTCAGTCAATTAATAGCACAACAGGTCCCGCATACGAGGTGTGTTCAAAAACTAAGGTGACTTTTCAAATTTCGCGGGCAACATATTTTCGATTATCGATTTTTTTGTTTTGTTATATTGGTACACTCTTCCCTAACATCTGTACCAAGTTTCAATGGAACATCCTCTTTTGTTTGGTTGTGAGAGGCGTAAAGTTACAAGTTATTTTGCGAGCTCGGCGATTTTTTGCTATCGAAAAATATGGATCAAAGGATTTGCATCAAATTTTGTGTAAAAAATAAAATTAAGTGCTTTGAAACACTTGAAATGTTGACAGTGGCATACGGTGAAACTGTTCTGAGTAAAAAAAATGTGTACAAGTGGTACAAACTCTTCCAAGATGGCCGGGAAGATGCCAATGACCAGCCTCGCTCTGGACGCCCAAGCACGTCAACAACTGATGAAAACGTTCAAGCAGTGACGAAAATTGTTTTGGAAAATCGTCGAATCACTATCAGAGAAGTTGCTGAAGATGTCGGTATATCGCTTGGCTCGTGCCATGAAATTTTTTCAAACGTTTTGGGTATGAGTCGTGTGTCAGCGAAGTTTGTTCCGAAATTGCTGAATTTTGACCAAAAGAACCGTCGCATGAGCATCGCTCAAGAGCTGTTGAATGACGTCAACGACGACCCAGATTTACTCAAAAGGGTCATAACTGGTGACGAATCATGGGTATATGGTTATGATATCGAATCCAAAGCCCAATCGTCCCAATGGAAGAGCCCAGGCGAGCCAAGACCGAAAAAAGACTGCATCGCTGCAAGAGCTCAAGGCTATACCGAAAAGTGCTTATGGGAAGTGCTTTGAGGATTGGAAAAACCGTTGGCATAAGTGTATTGTATCTGAGGGGGATTACTTTGAAGGGGACAACATAAATATTGATAAATAAATTAATAGTTTTTCTTGAAAATACAAAGTCACCTTACTTTTTGAACACACCTCGTATAGTGCAGGCTATAAACAACCCAGAGCAGGAGTTCAATAATGCAATAGATCAGGTTATAGATGAAAGCCACCGTGAAAATCTGAGTGGACTGGATAGAATTCCAGATGTAGTTAAGTGTCTTAGAGAATTTTCCGGCAATCCAGCGGAGTTCAGCTCATGGAAAAAGAGCGTTGACCGCCTTATGGAAGCCTATGCAGGAGAAGTTGAGACACCAAGATATTTCGGAATTCTCCATGTAGTCAGAAATAAGATCATAGGCAATGCCGACACAGCACTAGAGTCATATAGCATTCCGTTAAATTGGAAGGCCATATCAAAGTGTTTAACAATGCACTACGGGGACAAACGTGATCTTGGTACTCTCGAATACCAGATGACTATGTTATCGCAAGGTAATAACCAATCGGTAGAAGAATTCCACCAAATGGTATACCAACACCTATCTCTCCTCTTGAATAAGGTGAATTGCATGGATTTGGGCGAAGAAGCTCATCGACTTCTAAAGAAGATGTACCGCGATAAAGCCCTTGATACATTCGTATGTGGCTTACGTGGAGATCTTGCTCGTATTTTAGGTGCGCAAGCACCACCAGATCTTCCTTCGGCACTAAACATATGCTTAAAAATGGAAAATCAAAAATATCGAGCAATGCATGCTGTAACCTTAGGACAAACTAATAGCAGAAATGCGAATTTGAAGCCACTACCAGCTCCGCGCAATATGCAATTGGTTAACTCAGGTTTCCGACAGCCACCACAGGCTCCCCCCAGAAATCGTCCGTTCCAACATCAACAAGCCCCACAACAACAAAACTATACTAACTTCGGACAGCAACGACAATTCGCTGCACCGCGGCAATACGATCTCAACCAATATAGACAGCAACCATTTATACCACCCAGGCCAACAGCGCCAAAACCGTTACCAAAACCAGAACCCATGGACGTAGATCGAAGCATTAGGTCAAGAATGGTAGACTATATGAATCGACCACAATTTGAATTAGGGAAAAGACCTCCCGGCCCAATAGCCGATGCACAAAAAAGACAGAGAAATTTCAATATACAAACAAACGAAAATGGTCAGAACGAAATGCAACCTGCTGATACGTATGCCACTATGGCGGAGTACGGGGAAGCAATTGCGGACCAGACAGATGAAGAAACTCAAAACGAGACCTTGGACGAATACCTTGACAGCTGCGATAACGAAGAAACCGGATACTTTGACAACTCCGGAATGAATTTTTTAGAATAGAGCATTCCTCGCTTCCATACTTTGAATGCAAGCTGAGGAATGGAACAACACTAAAAATATTAATAGATACAGGCTCAAATAGAAACTATATTCAACCTAAATTTGTCACCAACCCGATACCTAACCAAAAGCCCTTTAACGCTGTGTCAATAGGAGGCAGTGTTCGTGTCACCCATCATAAAATAGCTAACCTTTTCAATCATCCCGACATTAACGTCAAGTTCTTTCTGTTGCCGACTTTAAAGTCATTTGATGCCATTCTGGGCAACGATAGCTTAAAAGAACTTGCAGCTGAAATAAAAATCAGCAAAAAAATAATGACAATAAAGAACAAAATCAACATACCCATCAAAGAAAAGAAATTTGAGGCAGTAAACACCATAGTACCAAGAATCGAGCATTTGACGAAATTTCAAAGGGACAGACTAAAAAAACTTCTTCAAGTATATCCAAAATTATTTGCAGAGCCAAACCAGAAACTGACCTACACAACTAATGTGAAGGCAGAAATACGAACCTCTTCGGATACACCAGTGTATAAGTTCTAAGTTCTATCAGTACCCAATGAGCTTGAAAGATGAGGTAAATAAACAGGTCTCTGAACTTTTAAATGATGGAATAATCAGACCATCAAGGTCCCCATACAACTCTCCCGTATGGATAGTACCAAAAAAAGCAGACGCCTCAGGTGTAAAAAAATATTGCATGGTTATAGATTACAGGAAATTGAATCTGGTTACAATCGCAGATAAATACCCAATCCCGGAAATAAATGAAGTGCTTGCCCAATTAGGAAACAATAAAGTATTCTCCGTACTAGACCTTAAGAGTGGATTCCATCAAATACCATTGAAAACGTCCGACATAGAAAAAACAGCCTTCTCCGTAAATAACGGAAAATATGAGTTTACACGACTCCCATTCGGACTAAAGAACGCGCCCGCTCCAGCGCGCTCTAGATGATATACTTCATGAACATATTGGTAAAATATGCTTCATCTACATTGATGACATCATCATATTTAGCAAAGATGATGAATCGCATTTCAAAAATTTGGACATTATTTTTCGAACCTTGCAAGAAGCCAACATGAAATGCCAGTTGGACAAATGCGAGTTTCTTAAGAATAAAGTAGAGTTTCTTGGCTTTGTTGTATCTGACAAGGGCATTGAAACTAATCCAGATAAAGTCTCGGCTATAGCTCAATATCCTATCCCAAAGACCCTCAAAGATTTAAGATCCTTTTTAGGGCTCTCAGGATATTACAGAAGATTTATAGAAAATTACGCTAAGCTCGCCAAGCCTCTTACCTCGCTTTTAAGAGGGGAAGACGGACGAGTGTCCAAAAAAATGTCCTCAAGAAAATCAATTTCGCTTGACAACCAAGCACTAGAAGCTTTCAAGAAGTTGAAAAGCAGTCTGATTTCTAAAGATATAATACTCCGCTACCCAGATTTCGAAAAGGAGTTTCACTTGGCAACCGATGCATCCAATTATGCAATAGGTGCAATTTTATCGCAAGATAACAAACCCATCTCATTTCTCTCAAGAACACTATCTAAGGCAGAAGAGAATTATGCCGCTAACGAAAAAGAGATGTTAGCCATTATTTTGGCCCTAAAAAGCCTAAAAAATTACCTTTACGGTAAATCCAAAGTTAAAATATTTACGGACCACCAGCCTTTGACTCATTCTCTGAGTAGCTGGAACGGGAATGCAAGAATAAAAAGGTGGAAGTCTTATCTAGAAGAATACGATTATGAAATATTCTATAAGCCAGGAAAAGAAAATGTAGTAGCCGATGCGCTATCTCGAATACCACCTTCAGGGCAAATCAACTCAATAGCCTCAACGCAACACAGCGATGAAAGCTCAGGCGAGGAGTTGATACCAAGTATGGAAGTCCCTATCAATGCCTTTAGGAATCAAATTTTCTTTCATAAAGCAGAATTTTCCGACTACAAGTTCAGCATACCGTTCCCAAGTTTCCATAGACACGACATTTACAGACAGCAGTACAGTTCAGATAATCTATTATCTGATTTGAAAAAATATTTGAATCCCTCAATAATCAATGGTATCTGTACGACCGAAGATATAATGTGGAAAATTCAACAATTATATCCAAGTCATTTTAAAAACGTCAAAGTACGTTTCACCCAAACACAAGTAAAAGACTTGATCAATACAACAGATCAAGAGGAGCAGATCCTCAAGACTCATAACAGAGCACATAGGAATGCTTTAGAGAACAAGATTCAGTTAGCCGAAAAATTCTATTTTCCGAGAATGAAACAGAAAATTGCGAACATAGTCAAGCAGTGCAAAATCTGTAAAGAAACAAAGTATGACCGGCATCCACCTAACCCAGAGATAAAGAAAACTCCCATGCCCGAATACCCCGGACATATAATTCATATCGACATCTACTCAACAGAAAAACAACTCGTACTTACAGCAATAGACAAATTTTCCAAGTTAGCAAAGGCTCAAATTATAAAATCAAAAGCAGTAGAAGATATCAGAACCCCACTACGCGATATAGTTTTCTATTTTGGTGTACCAAAATTTATAGTAATGGACAATGAAAAATCTCTAAATTCCGAATCGATACGATTTATGTTAATAGACCAACTAGGAATAGAAATCTATACGACGCCCCCTAACAAGAGTACAGTTAATGGACAGATAGAAAGGTTTCATTCAACACTATAATAACACTATAATAATATAATAATGAGATGTTTGAAAAGAGATCAAACCCATCGGAATTTTGAAGAGCTTCTAGATAGAGCCGTATACGAGTATAACTACTCAATTCACTCAGTAACGAAGAAAAAGCCGCTAGAAGTTTTCTTTGGCAGACGAGTCACTACGGATCCGACAAAGTACGAACAGGCAAGACTAGACAACATAGAACAGCTAAGACGCAAACAGACCGATGACCTAGCAGATCACAATAGCAGGAAAAAACCAATTCAAACTTACAAAGTAGGACAGGAAATATTCGTAAGAATAAATACAAGATTGGGGTCGAAACTGTCCGATCGATATAAAAAGGAAACGGTTAAAGAAGATAGGAACACTACAATACTAACAGAATCAGGACGTACAGTACATAAAAGCCATATTAAATCCTAAGTTCAATTTCAGGATGTTGATATGCTTGGCCAACGGAACTATAACGATAACCAACTATACTGACGCACAAACCGTGACGATCTACAAAGGAATAGGGAAAATTCGTTCCAACGATACCAAAATACTACATATTATTAACCTTGAACAAATTCAGGACGCTCTCAACACTTTACAAATGCATACAGAAAACGACCTAAAATACAATAATTTATATCACACCATAAAGCACGAAATAACCCAAACATTTGCAATTTTCAAGACCATTACCACATTCCACTCACGAAAAGGTAGAGCAATCGATATTCTGGGTACTGCTTGGAAATTCGTAGCAGGCAGCCCTGACCATAATGATTTAATTCTAATAACAGATAGTATACGAGGTGTGTTCAAAAAGCAAGGTGACTTTTCAAATTTCGCGGGCAACATATTTTCGATTATCGATTTTTTTGTTTTGTTATATTGGTACACTCTTCCCTAACATCTGTACCAAGTTTCAATGGAACATCCTCTTTTGTTTGGTTGTGAGAGGCGTAAAGTTACAAGTTATTTTGCGAGCTCGGCGATTTTTTGCTATCGAAAAATATGGATCAAAGGATTTGCATCAAATTTTGTGTAAAAAATAAAATTAAGTGCTCTGAAACACTTGAAATGTTGACAGTGGCATACGGTGAAACTGTTCTGAGTAAAAAAAATGTGTACAAGTGGTACAAACTCTTCCAAGATGGCCGGGAAGATGCCAATGACCAGCCTCGCTCTGGACGCCCAAGCACGTCAACAACTGATGAAAACGTTCAAGCAGTGACGAAAATTGTTTTGGAAAATCGTCGAATCACTATCAGAGAAGTTGCTGAAGATGTCGGTATATCGCTTGGCTCGTGCCATGACATTTTTTCAAACGTTTTGGGTATGAGTCGTGTGTCAGCGAAGTTTGTTCCGAAATCACGATAATGCCCCTGCTCACTCATCTTTGCTTGTGAGAGATTTTTTGGCCAAAAACAACACCACAATAATGCCTCAGCCACCATATTCACCGGATTTGGCCCCATGTGACTTTTTCTTGCAACGATTGAAGAGATAAAGACTGCATCGCTGCAAGAGCTCAAGGCTATACCGAAAAGTGCTTATGGGAAGTGCTTTGAGGATTGGAAAAACCGTTGGCATAAGTGTATTGTATCTGAGGGGGATTACTTTGAAGGGGACAACATAAATATTGATAAATAAATTAATAGTTTTTCTTGAAAATACAAAGTCACCTTACTTTTTGAACACACCTCGTAGACAAATTGACTAACAACAACAACAAACAGGTAATAATTAATAGACAATTAGAAGACAGAATAAACCAGCTGACCAATATTTCCAATGACCTTACAAATTCAATTAAAAAGGACTCACTTTTGAGTGACGAACTGGCCATTAGTTTTCAAAACCAGGTTCGGCTCATTAAAGAAGAAGTAGTTAACATAAAATACGCCATCCAATGGGCGAAATTAAATATGATCAATACATTTTTGTTGAGCGAAAACGAAATTAACGAAATAAATAATCAATTCAAAAACGGCCATATGCCGCCTTTAACCACAGAAGAGTTGCTAGAATTCTCAGATGTTTCCATTTTGCATAATGGAACTACACTTATTTACATTATTAAAATACCTAATTTAGAAACAACAACTTTTCAAAATTATATAATAAAGCCCGTAATAAAATCTAATAGCGTTGTAAACCTTCCGGCAAATGAAATTTTCGAAAATAAAAATGAAAACATAATGTTTGGCATAAATGATAAATGTAAGAATTTCTATATTATCAAAATTTGTAACAAAAATAAGTTAGAAGATTTAAGTCAGGATAGTTGTTTGCCCAAGTTACTTAAGGGAGAGCGAGCAATGTGTGAGTTTACGAACGCCGACCACATACCCACACTAGAGGAAGTCGACGAGGGAATCATCCTAGCGAACAACTTTAATGGCACCATAACCTGGCAAGACAACGCAAAGCGGGTAATAGGCACATTCATAATAAACTTCTGGAATGAGACAATCTCCATCAACGGCAAGGAGTTTAGCAATACAGAGATGACAATTGCTGAACCAGGAAAACCACTTATCCAGCTAGCTCCAGTGGAAATCGAACGCTTGAGAATTTTATCATTGGAGACACTAGAAGGACTCCACCTAGATAATACAGAAAAACTACAAAAGCTCCAAACACACTCAACCGTAAACCGGATCGCACTCTTGACTGCAATAACATTCCTAGCCATCCTAACACTTGGCCTCCACTGGTTCAAGAAGAGGACAGTAAACCTACAGTTCGGGAACACACGCCCAGAGAGTACCCAAGTAGCACCAATAAACCTACATCTCGGAAACATCAACCCAGAGGTCACTAAGGTAACGCAAAGTCCCCCAGCTACAACATACTACCCAACAAACATGCAGTTCAACAACATACCATTTTTCTGATGACACTTGAGGACAAGTGTGAATCTGAGGTGGAAGAGTTAACAACCAAAATATTTAAAGAGTTCAAAACTGCAATTGCAACAACATCCGGCAGTCAAGTGCAGTAGCCCCAATATTGCTAAGCTCAGCGTCTGGATAACTTCCCACACGCGCAACCCAAATGCCAGAATTCCAGAAACATCGATGCAACAGCCGCTGCTGATGACATCGCCTCTGCCAACGCCGCCGTCGACACACATAGCTCTCATTAGGGTTTCTTTAGCTTAGTTTAATCAGTCTAAAATTTGTAATTCAACAATACTGTCCAATTGGACAAATAAAGTTTAAATTTTTTTAAATAAAAATAATAAAGGAATTTAACTTGTATGTGCGCCTATGTGTGAGTGTGTGCGTGCGTATGTGTGTGTGGGAGCTCGCACACAGTCCAAAGTAGGGCATGGTTCTTAATTGAAAAACTTTTATGCGGTCGAGAACGCAGCGAACGGACGCAAAATACTTGGTAGCACCTTTTGCAGCGCCATCTCCCAGTCCCTCTCCCAAACACTCCCTTGCACTCACACATTGCCATGCAGGCATCTGGTCACACTCCAATCCCTCTAACGCAACAATAAAAGATAGTTTATTATTGTTCACAAAAGCCTTCGCGTTCCACTTCCTGCGCGAGAGGCACACGCTGCCCACGCATCATCAAATTTAAAATTTTCTTATGAGCTTTTACAATTTTAATAAAAATGCATTTACAAATTCTGGTTTGTTTATCGAGCTTCGACCCATTTTCTTCTGTTATCACACAAATTAATGTTATTTCATCTTGTGATTTTTTTTCAAAACTATAAATATGTACATATATAACACATATTTATACCATTTACTCAGTGAAAATGGTTAACAAATGGTGTATCAACTTTGTAAAATTGCATGCAAGAAATAGAAGAAGGCGTGGTAGACCATATAAAGTTGATAAATTCTTAATAAGCATCATAGCCCTGTCGATTTGGTCAGGCTGTCTGTATGTCTGTCTTGGTAGGAGATTTTATAATTTTTAAACTTGATGTACCACGCCCACTGCCTCCGAAAATGTAAAAAGGCATTTTTCGATTAATTGCAAATAACGAAACTATGATAAGAGATAAAAACATTAAATTTATCAAAAAGGTTTCTTGCACTTTTACGCGGCAAGAGGATTTTCAACTTTTGAATGCCATGCCCATTGCCCCCAGAAATCAATTTTAAATATCGATAAATCGAATTATAAAACAAGTGAAGAAAGCTGCAGAGTCAAGTGCACTCGATTTACCTTTGCCTGTTGAAAAATAATTTTTAATATTAATTACTTAAATTAATTATTATTTTATTCAAATACACATGCATTGACGCTAATGGCACTTGCCGACTGCACGCTGACTGCACGACGACTGTGCCTGCGCAGTCGACGTCGGGCCTCTGCTGCTTTAAGAGAAACTTCTCGTGCCTATATAACTTTTGTGTTCATTGCCCGATCGGATTTACATATAGATTGTTAGTCGAAACTTCTCGTGCCTATAACTTCTGTGTTTATTATACGATCCGATTTGAATTTATAGGGTTGATCAATATTATTAACTTCCCGATTTAGGGAAGTTATTGTAACGACCCCGATTTTGAAGAGTGTCAGATCCTTGAAATTTTCACGTTTCTCGACGTTTCACATCCCCCTGACCCATTTTCAATGAGGGTTCTGTGTGTGTGTGTGTGTGTGTGTGTGTGTGTATGAGAGTATGTTCGTATGTGAGATTTTTTTGTGTCAGCGGTTTCTCATAAACTACTGAACCGATTTGAACTTTTTTTTTTTTGAAAGATTCGTTTCACCGCCATCTAGGTCTGAAAGGAGTTTAAGAGGGTTATATGTTATAGTTTTTTAATAATTCGCCAAAAAGCACGATTTTTCGGGTATTTTTTGCTTTTTTCGGCTCTATCTCGTAAACGACGGGGTTTTGAAGAAAGTCGTAAGAAACTTTTCGAGCCGAAATTGAATTCTCTACAAAAAAGGTAAAATGATATTTTTCAAAATTCTCAACCCTTAACGAGATAATGGTGTTTTAAAGTAGGAAAAAGTTGAAAAATCGCGACACGCTCGCTCACATGTGTGTATGTGCGTATGTTCGTATGTGAGATTTTTTTGTGTCAGCGGTTTCTCATAAACTACTGAACCGATTTGAACTTTTTTTTTTTTGAAAGATTCGTTTCACCGCCATCTAGGTCTGAAAGGAGTTTAAGAGGGTTATATGTTATAGTTTTTTAATAATTCGCCAAAAAGCACGATTTTTTGGGTATTTTTTGCTTTTTTCGGCTCTATCTCGTAAACGACGGGGTTTTGAAGAAAGTCGTAAGAAACTTTTCGAGCCGAAATTGAATTCTCTACAAAAAAGGTAAAATGATATTTTTCAAAATTCTCAACCCTTAACGAGATAATGGTGTTTTAAAAGTAGGAAAAAGTTGAAAAATCGCGACACGCTCGCTCACATCGCCCCCCCCCCCCCCCCCCAACAACACACTCACCCACCCACCTGTCCACCCACACACACCCACCCGTCCACCCACACACACCCACCCGTCCACCCACACACACACACACACACACACACACACACACACACATACATATTTTTGTTATTTTTTAACTTCCCGATTTAGGGAAGTTATTGTAACGACCCCGATTTTGAAGAGTGTCAGATCCTTGAAATTTTCACGTTTCTCGACGTTTCACATCCCCCTGACCCATTTTCAATGAGGGTTCTGTGTGTGTGTGTGTGTGTGTGTGTGTATGTGCGTATGTTCGTATGTGAGATTTTTTTGTGTCAGCGGTTTCTCATAAACTACTGAACCGATTTGAACTTTTTTTTTTTTGAAAGATTCGTTTCACCGCCATCTAGGTCTGAAAGGAGTTTAAGAGGGTTATATGTTATAGTTTTTTAATAATTCGCCAAAAAGCACGATTTTTTGGGTATTTTTTGCTTTTTTCGGCTCTGTCTCGTAAACGACGGGGTTTTGAAGAAAGTCGTAAGAAACTTTTCGAGCCGAAATTAAATTCTCTACAAAAAAGGTAATATGATATTTTTCAAAATTCTCAACCCTTAACGAGATAATGGTGTTTTAAAAGTAGGAAAAAGTTGAAAAATCGCGACACGCTCGCTCACATCGCCCCCCCCCCCCCCCCCCCCAACAACACACTCTGGTTGACGAGAAAATTTATGTTTGACACAAAGCTCAGAGAAAAAGCACATACATACATCTCATATCGGGAAGTTATAGATGTGACCCGAATGGGGGTCACACTTTGCCCGCTTCTTGTTATTATCTACAATAATACCTAAAAAATTTGAAAACTTTCCTACTTTTCCTATAATTTGATTTACCGATTTACAAAATCGATTTTTGGGGGCGGTAGGCGTGACATCCAAAAGTTGCATTCTGCATTCTCCGTAATGTTACCAGGCACCTTACTTCCAAATTTGGTGCTTCTAGCTTTTCTAGTGTTCTTTTAAACTATAAAAATGTGTTTTATTGAGGCGGTGGGCGTGGCATCCAAAAGTTCAAAATCCAGCTTCTGCATAATGTATAATAAGACACCCTCCTACCAAATTTGGTGCGTTTATCTCTATTCGTTATTGAATTATTTGCAAAAAATCGAAATATGAAGTTATCGATTTGCGGAGGCGGTGGGCGTGGCACATCAATATTGAAATAAACTCGATCTGCATATTCAATACACGTACACTCCCACCAAGTCTGGTTCCTCTAGCTTTTTTAATAATTGAGATTTGTGCGTTCTTACAGACGGACAGACAGACGGACATGACCAAATCGACTCGGCTATTGATGCTGATCAAGAATATATATACTTTGTATGGTCTGCCACGCCTCCTTCTATATACCATTTTTTACCCATTTTCAATGGGTAAATGGTATACAAATGTAGGGAAATTTTAGAATGTTGAAACAGTAGTTGAAAGTGTTGTGTACAAATTAAAAGAAAGTTAAAACTTGTAGAACAAAACAGCTAAAAGCTTCTCAGGCTAAATGCCTAACAAAGAATTAATGCGTTAAATCAAATTGAAGCAATAAATAATGAAAGTCAGTGCAAGTTTAGTTTAAATTAGAATAATACAGGGTAAAAAAAATGTTTTCTTTGTTTCGCGATTGTGCCATCTGATATGTCAACGTTTGGTGAAGATTTTTATTTTTTATACAGCAATATTCCAGCACTTCGCCGGAGATCGATCGCCTCCGCGGGAGTTCTGACTGTAGGCACATACACGCAACATATATAGTTAAAAGAAACGCATGAAAAACAAATTGAAATTATTAAATCGGATGGATAAAAACTAAAAGAAAAACTTAAAAAAAACCAAAAAAAAAAAGAAACAATCATTATAGGAATACAAAACATGACGTAAGCGAAAACGAATTAAAATATAAAGTTCTGCAGTAAAATTACGTTAACATATTAAAAGGAAAACTATTATAATATTGCAACCATCCTTTTATACTATTATTATTAATAATTTTGTACTATTTTTTCTTGCACCCTCTCTCTCTCTCTCTTTCTCTCACTCTCTCTTTGTTTCTTTTTTTTTTTTTTTTTTATTTTTTGAGAAATTTTTGGATTTTTCTGCCTCCTTCCGGCTAGCCTTCTAGCAATTATTTCTTCGTCGCAGCACGCTCAATTCTGATCTTCAATTAATAATAAAGAGAAGCGAAGGAAAGAGCTATTGGTATAAGCAAGACGAGCAAGAGCTGGACTCTAAAGCGTGCCCCGCACATACCAATAGCCCTGTCGCCTTGTGCTTCCTTTCGTTGCACGTTACACTAATAACAACGCATCGCATATTTTCGAAGTCAAATACACATGCATTGACGCTAATGGCACACGCTGACTGCGCATCTCACACATTGGGTCCCAGGTTCGAGTCCCAGTCAGTGCAGGTTTTTTTTTGGAAATGCTAAAAACATTTGGTCTTTCTTATTTTTTTGAATCATCCATGTTCTTCAATTTGATTAAAAATATCGTACTATAATTTTCAGTAAAGTGAAAAAGTAATTAAAAAAAAGCAATTTACAAAAAAAAAATTGTCCTTCCCGCGCGGGATTTGAACCCGGGACCCCAGAGTGTGAAACTTGCGAGCCAACCATCAGACCACACACAGCTTTGCAGTGCGGTCGGAAAATGAAACTTTTGTTGATGCCGGCCCTCTGCTGCGTCGGTTCAACGTGGGAGTTGGGAATTCTAAGCGCTCATAACTTTATATGAAAGATTCTAACTGATATAACTTCTTTGTTTATGGTCCGATCGGGTTGTCATTTATAGGGTAGATCAGTACTATGGCCACCTACAAGAATGTTAAAAAAATGTTTTCTTATTTCTCTACTTTTCTTATTATTCAATTAAAACGATTTATGGGGGCGGTGGGCGTGGCATCCAAAATTTGGAATCCACATTCTGCATAATGTTGCAAGACACTCCTAACAAATTTGGTGCGTTTATCTCATTTCGTTATTGAATTATTTGCAAAAAATCAAAATTATCTATTTGCGGAGTCGGTGAGTTTGAAAGTTTGAAATAAACTCGATCTGCATATTCAATACACGCGTACTCCCACCAAGTCTGGTGCCTCTAGCTCATTTAATAGCTGAGATCTGTGGGTTCATACAGACGGACATGACAATTTGGTCAAGGCTTTTGATGTTGATCAAGAATATATATACATTGTATGGTCTGCCACGCCTCCTTCCGCCTGTTACATACATTTTCACAAAGTTAATATACCATTTTTTACCCATTTTCAATGGGTAAATGGTATAAAAATGTTTCGAAAATGATATCTTACAGGTGCGCACGCTTGGCTGTAGTTTCCTTTACTTATTTTAAAATATCGTTCAGTACTTGATTCGAGTTTCACTTTTTTTTAGCAATAGCAACATATAATCCTTTTAAGCCATTTACTCATACAAATTTGAGAAAAATTACACATTTTTGTGCAAACTTATGTTACAGGCTCTCGGTATCTCAAACAAAATATATATCGTTAAGCAAGAATAGACGAGTCGATTTAGACATGTCAGTCTACCATATCTGTATAAACGCACAGAGCGCAGCTATTACAAGAGCTAGAGATGTAAAATTTGGCATTTAAATACCGTTGTATATTTGATAAAAATTTTACCAACAAGTCAACCGCCTGACACAAGGTTTCAAGACGTGAGCATCTAACTGTCGAGATGATAATGGAGGAAGCAGCCCGATACTACCAATCGATGACAATGTGGATATACCACTACCTAGCCATGACGAGGTCCGAGTTGCTATTACGCGACTCAAAAACAACAAAGCAGCCGGTGCTGATGGACTGCCTGCAGAGTTGTTTAAGGAAGGCAGCGAAGGGCTGATAAGGTGCATGCATCAGCTCTTGTGAAAAATATGGCTAGAAGAAAGCATGCCCAACGATTGGAATCCCAGCGTCCTTTGTACTGAAGAAAGGCGACCCGACGATATGCGCCAACTACCGGGGAATTAGCCTGATCACCATCTCATACAAGGTCCTATCGAGCGTTATATGTGAACGACTGAGGCCGTATACCAGCAAACTGATCGGACCTTATCAATTCTGAAAAAAAACCCACGAAAATGGAATTGACACCATCTCTTTGTCGATTACAAAGCTGCATTCGATAGCCCGACGAGGGAAAGCCTATATACCACCATGTCTGAGTTCAGTATTCCTGCAAAGCTGGTATGTCTTTGCAGGATGACATTGAGCAGCACCATCAGCTCTGTCAAGGTTGGACCGAATCTCTCCGAACCTTTTAATACCGTTCGAGGTTTCAGACAAGGCGACCCTCTGTCGTGCAACCTCTTCAACTTCGTGATGGAAGGGGTTCTGCGGAAAGCCGGTGTACATCGATCTGGCACTATTTTTTGTAAAGGTGTCCAGCTCCTTGCTTATGCTGATGATATTTGGCGGTAAACGAGGGCAAGACGAAGTATATGCTGTCGACAAGCAGGGAGACGCGCCGCCTAGACTCCCATGTGGTAGCCGACAGCTATAACTTCGAAGTGGTCAAGGAGTTCACGTACCTTGGCACCGCCATTAACACCAAAAGTGACGTCAGCCTGGAGATCAAGCGAAGAATCACACTTGCCAATAGGTGCTACTTTGGTCTGAGTAGGCCAATGTGCAATAGAGACCTCTCTCGCCGAACAAAACTAACACTCTACAAGACACTCATCCTACCCATGCTCTTATATGGCGCATCACGATACAACGTCTGCGCTGGGTCGGCCACGTTGGGCGTATAGATGAAGAAGCTCCAGCTCAGAAGGTATTCGAAGCGAGGGTCGACATGGGCGACGACGAAGGGGACGACCAAATCTTCGATGGGAGGACCAAGTAGAGAAGGACCTTACTCTACTGGGTATTTCCAATTGGAGGAGGCGCGCGAAGAGCAGAGGCGTCTGGAGGGAGACGCTGAGGTCGGTCAAAACCCGAAATGGGTTGTAGTGCCACCTAATAATAATAATAATTTGATAAAGTACTAAAACTTTATTTGCTACAATCCTATTATTTTCATTACTTTATTACTTTTTTTAGCGCAACACTAAGCGCTTGAATTGGATATCTACAAGTTTTCTATGATTTTCGGCTCATTATTCCGTATGAAGAAAAAGGTTTCAACTTTATTCGGCATTAAATAGAATTTATCTCAAAGTCGAATGTTATCAAATTATAAAAACCCTTTAACAGGTGTTAGTAGCTGTTCACGCGGCGGTAGCTCGCAGCAAACTGTAATGGGATAAGCGATGCATGTGGAACTTATTTTGCTTTTCATAGACGGGCGGACGGATGGACACAACTTTGGCACACTTATTAATATGTTTATAGGGTATATAAGTATGGGACGAAGCGAAGAGGAGCACACACATACAAACACATTTTTAATGAAGTTACCTCGCATTGTTACAACTGGTTGTGCTTGGTTCCCCTTTATATTCCCTTTACTTTACTCTACTCTCACATATTTGCCAGTCTGCCCATCTATCTGTCTGTTCTTTGGACCAGTGCGTTGGCTTTATTTGGTTGCTCCTCCCGGTGGGGGTCTAACTGCTGTCGTTGCTATTTATTTTCTGCCTCTCTTACTCTGTGCGGCTTCTCCTTTATAACTCTGGCCCATTTTCTTTGCCCTGACAGTCGTTTAGCTGTGTCATTTACATATTTGATGAATTCATATAGTGTGTGTATTGTGTATGTGTATTTTAGTTTCAGTTTTCTGTATTTCATTTGGCCAACGCTAGAACTTCAATCAACAAACATAACGTACGCGTATTTTGTGGCTTTGTTTCCTTGTTTCCCTTGCACACACAGACTGTTACAAAGCAGCAGCTATAATAACAAAAACTTGGACTTCTCTACGACTAGACTTACAGCCACAATCAACTCCAATAGCTTACACAAACACGCCCGCGGGTAATAGTCTGGAAGGAAAGAAGCACATCCTGACCCCTGACTTGCATATGTTTATGCAGGCGCTCGGATTTGTACCGGCAGAGACTTGATTTAAATCGAGACGATGTCAGGACGCAAGAAAGTCTTTTGGTCGGTGCTTTAAGTTCTCACACGTTAGTTTTACAAATTTATTACCCGACTGCCCAATACCCCTCGCTTGCATTCTTCAACTTTTAATTTGCTCCTGCCTCAAATACGCACATGTAGAAAAAGGTCGATAAATAACACTACTACTACAATATTAGTAATACGCTATACTTTTTAAGCAAGCATCATTTTTTCTCAGCTAAAACCGACTGTTTTATACCCTGCACTTTCATAGAATTCTTATTTTTCAATGAACTTTGAGTATGTCTTGTGAAAATTAAATTTGTTCTGTGTCCTGTCCCACTGCGTTATACTATGTAAGTAACTACGTGCAGTGCATTCCTTAACTATCAAGTTTCTCTCGCTACGCCCAGCGTGCGCCACACATGGAGTATTCAACGCCTTGGGCTTTCTACATTTTGTTGCCTTAAATAAAGCATAAATCAATTTCGACAAACACCTCGCAGAAAATATGAATATCACATGAGTGGATGAAAAAGGCGGAGTGCAAGTCTGAATTGTTTCAGGGTAAGTTTTGGGCTTAACACGCTACCCTTTCTCGTCTCCGAAATCCATTCAGCAAACTAAACAAAACCAGTTTGAGCTCAAAACCTCAATGGAGCATACACTTGGTGGTTCAGTGTAAGTGTGTTGCGTGCAGACACATACTCACACATATACACACAAAAACTCGCACACAGGCGAACTGGGACATTGATGGAGGCGGGTGCTGTCCCTGCTCACTAGACGCGTCGCTATTGATAAGAATACGCTTTTAGAATTGTATCTAGTCGGGAAGTTCTGAATTGTATGTCGTCAAACGGTGAAAAGAGGGCGCATCATGATATCCTTAATGTAAATTTGATTTAACCCGCACAAAGTGGAATTATACCGAAAAGAGATAGATACCTGCACTCTGAAGAAATCATATAATTGCTTAGAATAAAACGACGTCTCCGGAGAGTTTGGCAGCTCAGTCAAAATCCTCGCGTCGTTCAACTTATGTCTAGCCTAAAAACAACCAATAGCCCATGTTACGATTTCATTAGTGCATCAGCCATAAAATGTCTACCTCCATGTGCAATTGCGCAGAGATACCCAAGCCTGAACAGGATCCTGCCTCCTACCGTCCCATCAGCTTATTGGCAATAATGTCCAAAATATTCGAAAGATTATTTTTGGCGAGGCTATTGCCAGTGCTGAAAGACGGAAAGTTAATTCCAAAGCACCAATTTGGTTTTAGGAGTCAACACGGAACCCCTGCGCAATGCCACAGAATCTCACAAACGATATTGACATCACTTGGGGACGGGAAGTATTGTTCCGCAGCCCATCTAGACATAGAATAGGCGTTCGATCGTGTCTGGCACTTAGGCTGTCTTTATAAATTTAAGTCCGTACTACCAGCACCATTCTTCCTACTGCTAAAATCATATTTACATAGGTGTCTATTCTATATCACATGTGAATGGGCCGAGTCTGAAATATTTGAAGTTAACGCAGGTGTCCCACAAGGAAGCGTGTTAGCCCCAATTCTGTATACCCTTTTCACTACAGACATGCCAGTGTTAGAAAGACAAGATCTCGTCATTGCAACATATGCTGGTGACACAGCATTTGTAGCCACGTCAACGGATCATGTGGAAGCATCAGCAACCCTGCAACCCTACAACTCACGAAACTGGAACTATGGCTGCTAAGATGGAATGTCGTCGTCAGCGTACAAAACATTTGCAACCCGGAGGTCCAACTGAATGGCACTACACTGCCTGTAGTAAACAAAGTCAAATACCTCGTCTTTACACTTGACAGGAGACTTACTTGAGCAGAACACATCAAAACAAAAACAAGTAAGGAAAGCTACAGTCGAGCGCGCGCGACTGTAAGATACCATTTACCCTATTCGAAGAAATAATACAAAATACAATGGTATAAAAATAAAAAAAAAAGCAATTTACATAAGAAAAAAAAATCGCCCCGCGCCAGATTCGAACACCCAAACCCAAGAACTCTCACCGAACTTTGTAACTTACGAGTCGGACCTCTAACCACTAGACCACACAAGTTTACGTCATGCGATCGGCAAATTAGGCTTTTATTGACGCGGGCCCTCTACTGCGTCGATTTAACGTTTTGGTTAGGAATCGCTAGCGCCCATAACTTTGTATGGGGAATTCGAACTCCTATAACTTCTTTGTTATTAAAAAATAAAAATTGAAGAAAGCTACAGTCGAGGGCACTCGACAGTAAGTTATAATTTACCTTTGGCTGCTAAAAATAATTCTAAATATTAATTACTTCGAATTCGAATTAATAACAACGCATCGCATATTTCCGAAATTAAATACACATGCATTGACGCTAATGGCACATGCCGACTGCACGCCGATTGTGCGTGCGCAGTCGGCGCAAGCATTGAAGCCGAGCCTCTGCTCCGTCTCTGCTGCTGTATGCAAAACTTCTCGCGCCTAGGAACAGACCATGTGCTTCAGTGGTTTGTTGTGAGAGTTGTCAGCTCTATAACTAAATGTCCCCGGTTCGAATCCCAGCGCAGTCTTCTTTTTTTTGTATTGCTTAGAAAAAGTTTTTGGTTTTTCTTATTTTTTTTGCATAATATACTTTTCATATAGCGCAAAATTATTAAAAAACAAGTGATGAAAGCTACAGTCGAGTGCACTCGACAGTAAGATACCATTTACCTTTCGCTGTTAAAAACTAATTCTTAATATTAATTACTTTTATTCGGCGAATAACAACGCATCGCATCGAGGACAAATTCACATGCATTGACGCTAATGGCACATGCCGACTGCACACTGACTACACGACGACTGTGCGTGCGCAGTCGGCGTGCGCAGTCGGCGTCGGCGTCGGGCCTCTACTGCTGTGAGCGAAACTTCTCGTGCCTATAACTTCTGTGTTTATTGTCCGATCGGATTGAAATTTATAGGGTAGATCTGTACTATGGTAAGCTACAAGAGTGTTAAAAAAAATGTTTTGTGATTTCCCTACTTTTCTTAAAATGCAATAGTGGGGGGGCGGTGGGCGTGGCATCCAAAAGTTGAAAATCAAACATTCTCCGTAATGCTACCAGGCACCTTACTTTCAAATTTGGCGCTTCTAGCTTTTCTAGTTTTCTTTTAAACTATAAAAATGTGTTTTTTAGAGGCGGTGGGCGTGGCATCCAAAATTCTAAAATCCAACTTCTGCACAATGTTGCAAGACACCCTCCTACCAAATTTGGTGCGTTTATCTCTTTTCGTTATTGAATTATTTGGAAAAAATCGAAATACGCATTTATCGATTTGCGGAGGCGGTGGGCGTGGCACATCAAGTTTGAAATAAACTTCTTGTGTGTATTGAATACACGCACACTCCCACCAAGTCTGGTGCCTCTAGCTCTTTTAATAGCTGAGATCTGTGTGTTCATACAGACGGACAGACGGACAGACAGACGGACATGACCAAATCGACTCGGCTATTGATGCTGATCAAGAATATATATACTTTGTATGGTCTGCCACGCCTCCTTCTGCCTGTTACATACATTTGCACAAAGTTAATATACCATTTTTTACCCATTTTCAATGGGTAAATGGTATAACAAGTGAAGAAAGCTACAGTCGAGTGCACTCGACAGTAAGATACCATTTACCTTTCGCTGTTAAAAACTAATTCTTAATATTAATTACTTATATTCGGCGAATAACAACGCATCGCATATTTTCGAGGACAAATTCACATGCATTGACGCTAATGGCACATGCCGACTGCACACTGACTACACGACGACTGTGCGTGCGCAGTCGGCGTGCGCAGTCGGCGTCGGCGTCGGGCCTCTACTGCTGTGAGCGAAACTTCTCGTGCCTATAACTTCTGTATTTATTGTCCGATCGGATTTAAATTTATAGGGTTGGTCAATATTATTATTATCTACAATAATACCTAAAAAATTTCGAAAACTTTTCTACTTTTCCTATAATTTGATTTACCGATTTACAAAATCGATTTTTTGGGGCGGTAGGCGTGGCATCCAAAAGTTGAAATTCCGCATTCTCCGTAATGTTACCAGGCACCTTACTTCCAAATTTGGTGCTTCTAGCTTTTCTAGTGTTCTTTTAAACTATAAAAATGTGTTTTTTAGAGGCGGTGGGCGTGGCATCCAAAAGTCTAAAATCCAACTTCTGCATAATGTTGCAAGACAACCCCCTACCAAATTTGCGTTTATCTCTTTTCGTTATTGAATTATTTGGAAAAAATCGAAATACGCATTTATCGATTTGCGGAGGCGGTGGGCGTGGCACATCAAGTTTGAAATAAACTTCTTGTGTGTATTGAATACACGCACACTACCACCAAGTCTGGTGCCTCTAGCTCTTTTAATAGCTGAGATCTGTGTGTTCATACAGACGGACAGACGGACAGACAGACGGACATGACCAAATCGACTCGGCTATTGATGCTGATCAAGAATATATATACTTTGTATGGTCTGCCACGCCTCCTTCTGCCTGTTACATACATTTGCACAAAGTTAATATACCATTTTTTACCCATTTTCAATGGGTAAATGGTATAAAAAAACAAGTGATGAAAGCTACAGTCGAGTGCACTCGACAGTAAGATACCATTTACCTTTCGCTGTTAAAAACTAATTCTTAATATTAATTACTTTTATTCGGCGAATAACAACGCATCGCATATTTTCGAGGACAAATTCACATGCATTGACGCTAATAGCACATGCCGACTGCAAACTGACTACACGACGACTGTGCGTGCGCAGTCGGCGTGCGCAGTCGGCGTCGGCGTCGGGCCTCTACTGCTGTGAGCGAAACTTCTCGTGCCTATAACTTCTGTGTTTATTGTCCGATCGGATTGAAATTTATAGGGTAGATCTGTACTATGGTAAGCTACAAGAGTGTTAAAAAAAATGTTTTGTTATTTCCCTACTTTTCTTAAAATGCAATAGTGTGGGGGCGGTGGGCGTGGCATCCAAAAATTGAAAATCCAACATTCTCCGTAATGCTACCAGGCACCTTACTTTCAAATTTGGTGCTTCTAGCTTTTCTAGTTTTCTTTTAAACTATAAAAATGTGTTTTTTAGAGGCGGTGGGCGTGGCATCCAAAATTCTAAAATCCAACTTCTGCACAATGTTGCAAGACACCCTCCTACCAAATTTGGTGCGTTTATCTCTTTTCGTTATTGAATTATTTGGAAAAAATCGAAATACGCATTTATCGATTTGCGGAGGCGGTGGGCGTGGCACATCAAGTTTGAAATAAACTTCTTGTGTGTATTGAATACACGCACACTCCCACCAAGTCTGGTGCCTCTAGCTCTTTTAATAGCTGAGATCTGTGTGTTCATACAGACGGACAGACGGACAGACGGACAGACAGACGGACATGACCAAATCGACTCGGCTATTGATGCTGATCAAGAATATATATACTTTGTATGGTCTGCCACGCCTCCTTCTGCCTGTTACATACATTTGCACAAAGTTAATATACCATTTTTTACCCATTTTCAATGGGTAAATGGTATAATAAAAACAAAAAGTGGAATAATAAGTCCCCAGTACGATCTTTGAGTCTAGACACACATGTATAGTCTGAATATTCATACATATAGACGCAGTGTAACAGTATTAACTTATATATATATATATATATATATATATACTAGCAAACCCGGCGAACTCCGTTTCGCCACCAGATGGCTATATTTCTCCCAGTCGTTCTCCCAGTCCCTCTTCTAGTCCCTTTCCCAGTCCCTCCCCCAGTCGCTCTCCCAGTCCCTCTCCCCAGTTCCTCTCCCAGTCCCTCTCCCAATCCTTCTCCCAGTCCCTCTTCCAGTCCCTCTCCCAATCCCTCTCCCAATCCCTCTCCCAATCCTTCTCCCAGTCCCTCTCCCAATCCTTCTCCCTCTCCCTCTCCCAATCCTTCTCCCTCTCCCAGTCCCTCTCCCCAGTCCCTCTCCCAATCCTTCTCCCTCTCCCAGTCCCTCTCCCCAGTTCCTCTCCCAGTCCCTCTCCCAATCCTTCTCCCTCTCCCAGTCCCTCTTCGAATTCTTTTCCCAGTCCCTCTCCGAATTCTTTTCCCAGTCCCTCTCCGAATTCTTTTCCCAGTCGCTCTCCGAATTCTTTTCCCAGTCGCACTCCCAGTCCCTCTCCCAGTCCTCCCAGTCGCTCTCCCAGTCGCTTTGCCAGTCCATCTCCCAATACTTTTCCCAATCCCTCTCCCAATCCCTCTCCCAATCCCTCTCCCAATCCCTCTCCCAGTCCCTCTCCCGTATATAACATTTTTGAAAAGAATTTTTTGATAATTTTTTTAAGAGATTTTATAATCAAATTTATTGCTTTTAATATTTTATTTATTTATTTTTATTTTCAAGGTACCTTTGACGAACACGTCAAAGTATAACACACCTAAACACATTATTTGTAATACATAAACAGTCTACTTTTGTTCACCAAGCAGCAAGGTACTTTTATTTATTTTAAAATAAATTAAAGTTCCTTGTTGCTCGGTGAACAAAATTAGACTAACTATTTATTATGTAAACTGTGTATAGGTGTGTTTTACTTTGACGTGTTCGTCAAAGGTTCCTTGAAGTGGCCGGGAAAATTTGTATGGGAAAAAGAGAATGGCTATTTTTAGGGTTTATCCAGAAATAATTATAATTTAAAACCATAAAAAAACCATCCATGACAAAAGCAAACTCAGTTGATTTGGTGACAGGCATTTTTTTTTTTAATTTTGATATGACTTGAAGTCATAAAAAAGTAGATAACAACATCGAAACTAATACAAAACAAACGCGCAGGTTAGTGGCCGAGGGATTTTAAATTTTTAAAATAAATAAAACTACCTTGCTGCTAGGTGAGCAAAAGTAGACTGTTTATATATTACAAATAATGTGTTTAGGTGTGTTTAACTTTGACGTGTTCGTGAAAAGTTACTTGAAGTGGCCCGGAAAATTTGTATGGGAAAAAGAAAATGGCCATTTTTCCCAGCAATAATTCTAATTTTTCTTGGCGTGCCCACAAACCTTGAACTTCAACGAACAATTTAAAAAAAAAATTGGCCAAATTGGTTCAGGCGTTGTTGAGTTATGCGCTTACCAACACATTTTGCGATTCATTTTTATATAATAGATATACATATAGTAGCAAATCTACACCCACATATCTACCACATAAACACATACACTCTACGCATTTGTCACAGTAATAATTGTTAATATCAGCCTCTACGAGAGGGCAATTAATGTAAACATCTCCTCAATTATCGGCTCCCATGAGTGGCCAGCTATTATAAACATTCCCTTGCATTATTAACATATCTACTTAATACATTAGAAATGCAGATCTAAGCAAAATCGCTCTCATACCCATTGCTCTCGCGGGGCCACTTAACGTAAACATAAACAGCGAGGGGCCACTTAACGTAAACATAAACAAATGTCCCCAAGAATTAATTAAAATTGCAGACGCAGCTCAAACCAAGATCGCTCTCATTTTTGTGTCACTCTCAATATCTGAATTGCATTCTCACTCCCAATCGAAGGTTTGCCAAGCGTCAGCGTAGTTTTTATACCATTTACCCATTGAAAATGGGTAAAAAATGGTATATTAACTTTGTGCAAATGTATGTAACAGGCAGAAGGAGGCGTGGCGGACCATACAAAGTATATATATTCTTGATCAGCATCAATAGCCGAGTCGATTTGGTCATGTCCGTCTGTCTGTCCGTCTGTCCGTCTGTATGAACACACAGATCTCAGCTATTAAAAGAGCTAGAGGCACCAGACTTGGTGGGAGTGTGCGTGTATTCAATACACACAAGAAGTTTATTTCAAACTTGATGTGCCACGCCCACCGCCTCCGCAAATCGATAAATGCGTATTTCGATTTTTTCCAAATAATTCAATAACGAAAAGAGATAAACGCACCAAATTTGGTAGGAGGGTGTCTTGCAACATTATGCAGAAGTTGGAATTTAGACTTTTGGATGCCACGCCCACCGCCTCTAAAAAACACATTTTTATAGTTTAAAAGAAAACTAAAAAAGCTAGAAGCGCCAAATTTGAAAGTAAGGTGCCTGGTAACATTACAGAGAATGTTTGATTTTCAACTTTTGGATGCCACGCCCACCGCCCCCACACTATTGCATTTTAAGAAAAGTAGGGAAATAACAAAACATTTTTTTTAACACTCTTGTAGCTTACTATAGTACAGATCTACCCTATAAATTTCAATCCGATCGTACAATAAACACAGAAGTTATAGGCACGAGAAGTTTCGCTCACAGCAGTAGAGGCCCGACGCCGACGCCGACGCCGACTGCGCACGCTGACTGCGCACGCACAGTCGTCGTGTAGTCAGTGTGCAGTCGGCATGTGCAATTAGCGTCAATGAATGTGAATTTGTCCTCGAAAATATGCGATGCGTTGTTATTCGCCGAATAAAAGTAATTAATATTAAGAATTAGTTTTTAACAGCGAAAGGTAAATGGTATCTTACTGTCGAGTGCACTCGACTGTAGCTTTCTTCACTTGTTAAGTTTGAGTTTTAAGTTGAATCTTGTAAAGAGAAGACGTATCTCTCCCAATTCGCGATCATACCATTTTGAAAATAAAGAATTATATTTTTTTGACAAAGTGTTGTTCGAGAATTGTTATTGGCGCAGCCGGTAGGATCAATAAGTGACTAATATCGGAAAGTATCGGTGAAAGACCTGACTCTCACATTGTCAAAAGGGTCTAGTGATATAAACGTTCGAGAATAATAGTTCACTATAAATTGATCCGCCAAAGAACTACGTGCATTCGCGAAGTGTACTCAGTCAAGTCGATTAAGAACTTAGTACTGTACACAGTGAGTTAAAACGTATAAAGTGCATAACAGATATTGAAAGCTAAGTCAACTACGAACTCTAGTTTCATATCAAGTGCAAACTTAAACTTTAGCAACACGCTATCGAAGCTCAGGTTGCAAGGTTTATAATAACAAAACTAAATCAAATTTTGTTTTCCCAATTGACTGTGAAATATTAAAAAAAAAATAAAATCTTTGCAAAAACCCGTTTAATCCAAGTTTCGTAAAAGTTAGTGCCTTTGATGGAACACAAAGTTTACTAAAAAATTAAAACCTTAGTTCTCCCCCACCAGTGGTAAGAGACGAGGTATAAATGAACAAACTAAATTCAAAATAAATAAACTGTTAAATTTGTGAAAATTTTTTTTATAAAAAGAAGAAACAATTGAACAAAATCAACATGACGGAACCAGTGGTACTACTATCGGAAAACCACCTTAATCAAGCCCTGAGCCAGATCAGGCAAGTGCCGCAATTTGGAGGCAACACCCTCGATCTCAGCCCATTTATTAGAAGGATGGATTTCATTCTGGAGCAGTATCATACAACATGCATACGCCAGTCAAGCGTATTCTTCAGCGCCATCGAGATGCAGCTTTGTGGAGATGCCCAGAGGGTATCGCAATTGTCAGCAGCCAGATGCTGGAGAGACTTAAGGAACGCTCTCATCAACGAATATAAAACCCAGACGCCTTGTGAGGAACTACTCAGACGACTATATAACATCCCTTTTCCTGGGTGTATACGTAAGTTTGTTGAGGACATCGAGTCCAAATCATTCATAATTTTAAATAAGTTAGCCTTAGAAAATAATACCGCGAATACTATTCTATACACAAACGCTCTAAATAATACTGTCAAAGATGTAATTATGAAAAAATTGCCAGATAGACTATTCATGACATTGGCTAGGTATGATATTACCAATGCTAGTAAGTTAAAATGCGTAGCGCAACAAGAAGGTTGCTACGAAACATTTTATCCAAGTCAAAATGTAGATAAAAGAAATTATCAACCCCAAAAAAATACTAACAATACTAATGAACAACAAAATTACAATTCCCAAAACCAATACAAAAATCAGTACAACCAACAGGCTAGTACATCGCAGGGCCAATATAAGCCACATTATAATAACAATGAAACTTTATACGAAAACCATCCATTATATCAGGCAACAAGTACAAGACAAGTACAAGTGGCCATATGAGAATGGACTCGGAAAATTTTCATCAACAAGCCTCGGACACAAAACCAGAAATGGAAACCCCTACATACGAATCATCATGAATGATGAAAAGTTTCGCTGTGTTTTAGACACAGGCTCTTCCATTAATCTAATTAAAGAGATTTACTTTCATTTTCCGATCAGAAATATACCCCTAAAAGTTCACACCATAAATGGTAATATTCACTTAAATGAAGCCGTGGCTTACCGCGCAAGTAAGCTTTGTCCGACCGAACAAACATTTTGGGTCCATAATTTTTCCGATAGATATGACATGCTCCTAGGAAGAGAATATCTCGAAGCATGTAATGCAATTATTGATTATGAATCACAAGTGGTTAATTTAAATGGTTATCAATTCAGAATGAGATATGATTATAATGATTTCGAAAAAGGAGAAGCAGAAATTGATTGCTGCGATCCCCCACTTACAACAGATACAATATTTAACTTTGCAATAAATAATGAGTTGCAAGAAACTAATAAGATTAGATTAGAACACCTTAATGACGAGGAAAAAGATAATCTAAAAAGAATTTTATATGAATTTAGTGACTTGCAGTATAAAGAAAGTGACAATTTGACTTTCACTAGTACTATCAAGCATGTTATTCATACAAAAACAGAACAAGCGGTTTATAGAAAACCATATAAATATCCTCAATCTTACGATCAAGAAGTTGATTTGCAAATAAAAGATATGCTCAAACAGGGTATAATTCGAAAGTCGAATTCCCCTTATTGCTCACCTATTTGGATAGTACCAAAAAAGGGTGATGCATCAGGAACAAAAAAGTTCCGTATCGTAATTGACTATCGTAATTTAAATGAAGTTACTGTAGATGACAAATACCCAATCCCGGTAATGGATGAAATATTAGACAAACTAGGTAGATGTCAATACTTCACCACTATTGACCTCGCGAAAGGTTTTCACCAAATACAAATGGATGAAAATTCTATTCCAAAGACAGCGTTTTCTACCAAAAATGGCCATTACGAATACACTCGAATGCCCTTTGGATTGAAAAATGCTCCTGCTACCTTTCAAAGGTGCATGAACAATCTCTTAGAAGATTTGATCTACAAAAATTGTTTGGTCTATATGGATGACATTATTGTGTACTCCACTTCATTGGAGGAACATGTACTATCTTTGCGAAAGGTATTTGAAAAATTACGAGAAGCTAATCTCAAGCTTCAACTCGACAAATGCGAGTTCATGAAGAAGGAAACAGAATTCCTTGGACATATTATAACAACAACCGGTATAAAACCAAATCCCCTCAAAATACAGGCAATACAAAATTTTCCAATACCCAAATCCCCAAAAGAAATAAAATCATTTCTAGGTCTTTGTGGTTTTTATAGGAAATTTATCTCAAATTTTGCTAAAACAGCAAAACCAATGACAAGCAAACTTAAAAAAGGCGTAACATTAAACATAAAAGACCATGACTATATACAAGCGTTCGAAAAACTTAAATTACTAATAATGTCCGATCCAATACTTATATACCCAGATTTCGAAAAGCCATTTTCCTTAACAACAGATGCGAGTAATATAGCTATAGGAGCAGTATTATCACAAAATCATAAACCAATTTGCTATGCTAGCAGAACTCTTAATGAACACGAAATCAATTATTCAGCAATAGAAAAAGAACTCTTAGCTATTGTTTGGGCCACCAAATAGTTCAGGTCCTATCTTTTTGGCTGAAAATTTCTGATCCTAAGTGATCACAGGCCTCTAGTATGGCTCAATAATATTAAAGAGCCAAATATGAAATTACAGCGTTGGAAAATCAAACTAAACGAGTTTGATTACGAAATAAAATATTTGCCAGGTAAAGAGAACAATGTGGCAGACGCCTTATCTAGAATAAGAGAAGAGGAAGCTTATTTAGGAGAGACTTCCAGTAATTCAACTACAATATCAACAGTAGCTACAATGCATAGTGCACAAGAAGATAATCAAAGTTACATTTCAATAACAGAAAGACCACTTAATTATTATAACAGACAATTAGAATTTATAGGAGGAGATTCAAATGGAATCGAAACAATAAATTACTTTCATAAAAGAAAAATCATAATAACGTATAAAGAAATGACAATCGAGTACGCAAAACAATTATTAATCGAATACTTATCTACCAAGAAAAGCGTAATATATTTTCCAATTGATACAGACTTTTTAATTTTTCAAAGAGCATATGTTGAAATTATTAATCCAAATAACTCAACTAAAACGATGAAAACTAGTAGTAAATTGATAGGCATTAATACATACGCAGAATTCAAAGAAATTATTATTAAAACACATAGAGAACTCTTACATCCAGGAATAGAAAAACAAACAGAATTGTTTAAAGAAAAATATTATTTTCCCGATCATCAAAAATTAATTCAAAATTTTATTAACGAATGCGAAGTGTGCAACATCGCAAAAACAGAACACAGAAATACCAAGCTAGAATTCCAAACAACCCCAGAAATTTTCAGTCCAAGAGAAAAATATGTCATCGATTTCTATATGATAGATAATAAACAATATTTATCTTGTATAGATATTTATTCAAAATTTGCCACTTTAGTAGAAGTAAACAGTAGAGATTGGTTAGAAGCAAAAAGAGCATTACTCAAAGTTTTCAATGAAATGAGTAAACCAAATCAAATTAAAGCGGACAAAGATTCATCTTTCATGTGTGCAGCATTGCAACTTTGGTTAAAATCTGAAAATGTCGTTATTGATATAACAACAAGCAAAAATGGAATTTCTGATGTTGAGAGATTTCATAAAACAGTAAACGAAAAATTAAGAATTATAAACAGTGAAACAGACATAGAAAATAAGCTAACAAAATTTGAAACCATTCTTTATGTTTATAATCATAGAACAAAACACAATACTATAGGCAGAACTCCTACAGATATTTTCCTCTTCGCGGGAACCCCAAAATATAATACACAATCAGAAAAAATTGATAAAATAGAAAAACTGAAATAACATATACTAATTTAATGAAACAATCAGAAGAATTTTCAGGTCTAAAACAAATTGCCTACTTAACAGAAAAATTAAACAGAGAAATGAATGGAATCAGAATTGCAAAACGTAGTAGAAGAGGTCTTATGAATTTCATAGGCACAACATGCAAATATCTATTTGGAACACTAGATGATCAAGATAAAGAAGACTTAATGAATAAAATTGAAAATTTATCACAAAACACAATTCAAGTTAACGAGCTTAATACAATAATAGATGCAGTAAATAAAAGCATTGAAAGAATAAATCATTTAAGCTTAGCAAATGAAGCAGACGAAAGGCTAGCAATAGTTATTTTCAATCTACAGGAATTCACCGAATACATAGAAGACATAGAACTAGGCATGCAAATTACTAGATTAGGCATTTTTAACCCTAAACTACTTAAGCATGACACCTTAACACACGTTAATTCAGAGAAACTACTAATAATAAAAACTTCTACTTGGTTACAAACCAATACTAATCAAATATTGATAATTTCTCATATCCCAAGAGACATTATGGAAACTCCTATATTTAAAATCTTGCCTTACCCAAATGAATTTAACAACATATTATCAGAACCCTTAGAGGACAAATATTATGTTCAGTTTAATCAAGTATTCTCATTTAATACAAAAGAAAAAATTACAAATAAATGCATTATAGGAATATTAAACCAAGCCAATGCCGAATGCAGGTTTACAAAAATGTATAAAAAACATGAAACAAACTATATAGAACCAAATATTATAATTACTTGGAATCTACCGAAAACAATTTTAAATCAATCATGTATAAATAAAACAATAGTTGTCGAAGGGAATAAATTCATAAAAGCAATTAATTGTGCAGTACAAATCGAAGGAATTCAAATAACAAATACTATAATAGATTATACCCAAACTATTTATGTAAACAATAATGTAACAATGTTAGAGTCAATATCAAAAATTGAAGTAAAAGATATAATAGAAATACATACGAGAAGAAATCATACATTTCAAATTATAATCCTTACTATTTTAATTGTAATAATTATAATTTTAATGTTATACTTCATTTATAAATTTAAGAGCATTCCGAAAAACATTGTAATTAAATTTAAAAATCAACAGAAAAACAATATTAAGAACTCAGAAAATCTAACAGAATTAAACAATATTGCACCAAACGAAAATACCCTACAATTAAATGAAAATATTATACAAACTAATATACCCACTCACATATACCCTAATGTGCCCGCCTGAGGACAGGCTCTTTTCTAATGGATGGGGAAGTAGCATATCTACACCCACATATCTACCACATAAACACATACACTCTACGCATTTGTCACAGTAAGAATTGTTAATATCAGCCTCTACGAGAGGGCAATTAATGTAAACATCTCCTCAATTATCGGCTCCCATGAGTGGCCAGCTATTATAAACATTCCCTTGCATTATCAACATATCTACTTAATACATTAGAAATGCAGATCTAAGCAAAATCGCTCTCATACCCATTGCTCTCGCGGGGCCACTTAACGTAAACATAAACAGCGAGGGGCCACTTAACATAAACATAAACAAATGTCCCCAAGAATTAATTAAAATTGCAGACGCAGCTCAAACCAAGATCGCTCTCATTTTTGTGTCACTCTCAATATCTGAATTGCATTCTCTCTCCCAATCGAAGGTTTGCCAAGCGTCAGCGTAGCTTTTATACCATTTACCCATTGAAAATGGGTAAAAAATGGTATATTAACTTTGTGCAAATGTATGTAACAGGCAGAAGGAGGCGTGGCAGACCATACAAAGTATATATATTCTTGATCAGCATCAATAGCCGAGTCGATTTGGTCATGTCCGTCTGTCTGTCCGTCTGTCCGTCTGTCGGTCTGTCCGGCTGTTCGTCTGTCCGTCAGTCCGTCTGTATGAACACACAGATCTCAGCTATTAAAAGAGCTAGAGGCACCAGACTTGGTGGGAGTGTGCGTGTATTCAATACACACAAGAAGTTTATTTCAAACTTGATGTGCAACGCCCACCGCCTCCACAAATCGATAAATGCGTATTTCGATTTTTTCCAAATAATTCAATAACGAAAAGAGATAAACGCACCAAATTTGGTAGGGGGTTGTCTTGCAACATTATGCAGAAGTTGGATTTTAGACTTTTGGATGCCACGCCCACCGCCTCTAAAAAACACATTTTTATAGTTTAAAAGAACACTAGAAAAGCTAGAAGCGCCAAATTTGAAAGTAAGGTGCCTGGTAACATTACGGAGAATGCGGAATTTCAACTTTTGGATGCCACGCCTACCGCCCCAAAAAATCGATTTTGTAAATCGGTAAATCAAATTATAGGAAAAGTAGAAAAGTTTCCGATATTATTGTAGATAATAATAATATTGACCAACCCTATAAATTTAAATCCGATCGGACAATAAACACAGAAGTTATAGGCACGAGAAGTTTCGCTCACAGCAGTAAAAGCCCGACGCCGACGCCGACGCCGACTGCGCACGCCGACTGCGCACGCACAGTCGTCGCGTAGTCAGTGTGCAGTCGGCATGTGCCATTAGCGTCAATGCATGTGAATTTGTCCTCGAAAATATGCGATGCGTTGTTATTCGCCGAATAAAAGTAATTAATATTAAGAATTACTTTTAAACAGCGAAGGGTAAATGGTATCTTACTGTCGAGTGCACTCGACTGTATCTTTCTTCACTTGTTATACCATTTACCCATTGAAAATGGGTAAAAAATGGTATATTAACTTTGTGCAAATGTATGTAACAGGCAGAAGGAGGCGTGGCAGACCATACAAAGTATATATATTCTTGATCAGCATCAATAGCCGAGTCGATTTGGTCATGTCCGTCTGTCTGTCCGTCTGTCCGTCTGTATGAACACACAGATCTCAGCTATTAAAAGAGCTAGAGGCACCAGACTTGGTGGGAGTGTGCGTGTATTCAATACACACAAGAAGTTTATTTCAAACTTGATGTGCCACGCCCACCGCCTCCGCAAATCGATAAATGCGTATTTCGATTTTTTCCAAATAATTCAATAACGAAAAAGATAAACGCACCAAATTTGGTAGGAGGGTGTCTTGCAACATTGTGCAGAAGTTGGATTTTAGAATTTTGGATGCCACGCCCACCGCCTCTAAAAAACACATTTTTATAGTTTAAAAGAAAACTAGAAAAGCTAGAAGCGCCAAATTTGAAAGTAAGGTGCCTGGTAGCATTACGGAGAATGTTTGATTTTCAATTTTTGGATGCCACGCCCACCGCCCCCACACTATTGCATTTTAAGAAAAGTAGGGAAATCACAAAACATTTTTTTAACACTCTTGTAGCTTACCATAGTACAGATCTACCCTATAAATTTCAATCCGATCGGACAATAAACACAGAAGTTATAGGCACGAGAAGTTTCGCTCACAGCAGTAGAGGCTCGACGCCGACGCCGACTGCGCACGCCGACTGCGCACGCCGACTGCGCACGCACAGTCGTCGTGTAGTCAGTTTGCAGTCGGCATGTGCCATTAGCGTCAATGCATGTGAATTTGTCCTCGAAAATATGCGATGCGTTGTTATTCGCCGAATAAAAGTAATTAATTAATTAATTAATTAATTATTAATTAATCGCGAATTGGGAGAGATACGTCTTCTCTTTACAAGATTCAACTTAAAACTCAAACCTAACAAGTGAAGAAAGCTACAGTCGAGTGCACTCGACAGTAAGATACCATTTACCTTTCGCTGTTAAAAACTAATTCTTAATATTAATTACTTTTATTCGGCGAATAACAACGCATCGCATATTTTCGAGGACAAATTCACATGCATTGACGCTAATGGCACATGTCGACTGCACACTGGCTACACGACGATTGTGCGTGCGCAGTCGGCGTCGACGTCGGCGTCGGCGTCGGGCCTCTACTGCTGTGAGCGAAACTTCTCGTGCCTATAACTTCTGTGTTTATTGTCTGATCGGATTGAAATTATAGGGTAGATCTGTACTATGGTAAGCTACAAGAGTGTTAAAAAAAATGTATTGTTATTTCCCTACTTTCCTTAAAATGCAATAGTGTGGGGGCGGTAGGCGTGGCATCCAAAAGTTGAAAATCAAACATTCTCCGTAATGTTACCAGGCACCTTACTTTCAAATTTGGCGCTTCTAGCTTTTTTAGTTTTCTTTTAAACTATAAAAATGTGTTTTTTAGAGGCGGTGGGCGTGGCATCCAAAATTCTAAAATCCAACTTCTGCATAATGTTGCAAGACACCCTCCTACCAAATTTGGTGCGTTTATCTCTTTTCGTTATTGAATTATTTGGAAAAAATCGAAATACGCATTTATCGATTTGCGGAGGTGGTGGGCGTGGCACATCAAGTTTGAAATAAACTTCTTGTGTGTATTGAATACACGCACACTCCCACCAAGTCTGGTGCCTCTAGCTCTTTTAATAGCTGAGATCTGTGTGTTCATACAGACGGACAGACGGACAGACAGACGGACATGACCAAATCGACTCGGCTATTGATGCTGATCAAGAATATATATACTTTGTATGGTCTGCCACGCCTCCTTCTGCCTGTTACATACATTTGCACAAAGTTAATATACCATTTTTTACCCATTTTCAATGGGTAAATGGTATAAAAATTGAAGAAAGCTACAGTCGAGTGCACTCGACAGTAAGTTATAATTTACCTTTGGCTGCTAAAAATAATTCTTAATATTAATTACTTTTATTCGAATTAATAACAACGCATCGCATATTTCCGAAATTAAATACACATGCATTGACGCTAATGGGATGGTTTGGCTTCATTCGTACAGAGTAAAGTTTCTGATCGCGGTCAACTTGGCGACCGCCATTGCGATCTCTGTCTACGAATGATTGCAAGTTGACACACAGCCTCCTCGTGGCACCTCCTGGGTAACTATCTTAGCATCCGCTAGATAGTGAGCTTATGTGTGCAGCGGGTCACCAAGACTTTAAATGGTTGAGCGCAGGGTTTGGAACCCGCCTCGGAAAAAGAAAACCAAAGCGAAAGCCTCGGAAAGGATCCCCCCTTATGATGACGACCACCGCAAAACGAAAAAGGACTACGATTTAAGGATATGCACCTGGAATGTCCGAACTCTTAATTGGGAAGGTGCCTCTATCCAACTGACGGATGCCCTCGAAAAATGAAAGGCTGACATTACCGCCATCCAGGAAATGAGATGGACAGGACAAGGTTGCTCCAAGCGAGCAAACTGTGATATCTACTACAGCTGCCATGCGGAGAGGCGCGAATTTGGATGCGGATTTGTAGTAAGCCGGAGACTTCGCCACCACGTCTCCAATTTCACTCCAGTGAGTGAACGGCTGGCTACAATCCACGTCAAAGCTAGATTTTTCAATCTTAGCATAATTTGCGCGCACGCCCCGACGGAGGAGAAGGACGATGCTGTTGAGGATGCGTTCTACGCGAGACTCGAGGACACGTACGACCGCTGCCCAAACCACGACATGAAGATCATCCTCGGGGACTTCAACGCAAAGGTTGGGCGCGAACGCATCTTTGACCGCACCGTCGGTCAATTCAGCCTCCATGAGACCACCTCGAACAATGGTTTCAGGCTGATTGACTTCGCCGTGGCGCGAAACATGGTAGTGAGTAGTACCAGATTTCAACACCTCGACATCCACAAGGCCACATGGCTGTCCCCTGATCAAAAAACGCGTAACCAGATTGATCACGTTGTGATAGACGGAAGGCATGCCTCAAGCGTGATGGACGTGCGTACGTTTCGTGGAGTCAATATAGACTCGGACCACTATCTTGTCGCAGCCAAGATACGCATGCGGCTATGCCGTGCGAAAAACATACGCCCCATCACGCAACGAAAGCTTGACGTCACTAAGCTGCGATCATAACGGACAGCAATGGCCTACTCCACTCACCTCTCGGAGCTGCTCCTCCAACCTTCCCCTCTCCCTGTTGACGCTGGCGGACTCTGGGCGCACATATCCCACTCCATGCGAGCTGCTGCTGAAACAGCCATTGGGTTCAAGCGCCCTCCCACACGGAACCAATGGTATGACGAGGAGTGTCGCGTCGCAGCTGCGGCAAAAAACGCCGCCTACAGAAAAAAGCTGCAGTCTGGCGCAACGCGAGCTACGTGTGAACGTTACAGGGAGAAAAGGAAGGAAGAGAGGCGACTTTTCAGACGGAAAAACCGGGAGCAATCAAACCGGACCAATCCCGCCGATGGAGGAAACAGCCCGATACCACCAATCAAGGACAATGTGGATATACCACTACCTAGCCATGACGAGGTCCGAGTTGCGATTACGCGACTCAAAAACAACAGAGCAGCCGGTGCTGATGGACTGCCTGCAGAGCTGTTTAAGGCCGGCGGCGAAGAGCTGATAAGGTGCATGCATCAGCTCTTGTGCAAAATATGGCTAGAAGAAAGCATGCCCAACGATTGGAATCTCAGCGTCCTTTGTCCTGTACTGAAGAAAGGCGACCCGACGATATGTGCCAACTACCGGGGAATCAGCCTGATCACCATCTCATACAAGGTCATGTCGAGCGTTATATGTGAACGACTGAAGCCGTATGCCAACACACTGATCGGACCTTATCAGTGCGGCTTCAGACCTGGTAAATCCACCATTGACCAGATCTTCACATTGCGCCAAATCCTGGAAAAAACCAACGAAAATGGAATTGACACACACCATCTCTTTGTCGATTACAAAGCTGCATTCGATAGCCCGACGAGGGAAAGCCTATATGCCACCATGTCTGAGTTCGGTATTCCTGCAAAGCTGATACGTCTTTGCAGGATGACATTGAGCAGCACCATCAGCTCTGTCAAGGTAGGAGCGAACCTCTCCGAACCTTTAATGCCGTTCGAGGTTTCAGACAAGGCGACCCTCTGTCGTGCAACCTCTTCAACTTCGTGATGGAAGGGGTTCTGCGGAAAGCCGGTGTTCATCGATCTGGCACTATTTTTTATAAAGGTGTCCAGCTCCTTGCTTATGCCGATGATATTGACATCATTGGCCGTAGCAAGCGTGATGTCACTGCTGCATTTTCCGCTATCGAAAAGGAGTCAGCAAAAGTGGGTTTGGCGGTAAACGAGGGCAAGACGAAGTATATGCTGTCGACAAGCAGGGAGACGCTATAACAGCTATAACTTCGAAGTGGTCAAGGAGTTCACGTACCTTGGCACCGCCATTAACACCAAAAATTACGTCAGCCTGGAGATCAAGCGAACAATCACACTTGCCAATAGGTGCTACTTTGGTCTGAGTAGGCAAATGTGCAATAGAGACCTCTCTCGCCGAACAAAACTAACACTCTACAAGACACTCATCCTACCCGTGCTCTTATATGGTGCAGAAGCATGGGTAATTTCACAGACGGATGCAGCAGCGCTTGGAGTGTTCGAGAGAAAGATTCTTCGCAAGATCTTCGGTCCCGTTCGGATTGGGGACGACTTTCGCATTCGAATGAACCACGAGCTGTACGAGTTGTACGATGACGTGGACGTGGTCCGGCGCATCACGATACAACGTCTGCGCTGGCTCGGCCACGTTGTGCGTATGGATGAAGAAGCTCCAGCTCAGAAGGTATTCGAAGCGAGGGTCGACTATGGGCGACGACGAAGGGGACGACCAAATCTTCGATGGAAGGACCAAGTAGAGAAGGACCTTACTCTACTGGGTATTTCCAATTGGAGGAGGCGCGCGAAGAGCAGAGGCGCCTGGAGGGAGACGCTGAGGTCGGCCAAAACCCGAAATGGGTTGTAGTGCCACCTAATAAAAATAATAACAATAATACCTAAAAACAATTTGGGAAACTTTTCTACTTTTCCTATAATTTGATTTACCGATTTACAAAATCGATTTTTGGGGGCGGTAGGCGTGGCATCCAAAAGTTGAAATTCCGCATTCTCCGTAATGTTACCAGGCACCTTACTTCCAAATTTGGTGCTTCTAGCTTTTCTAGTGTTCTTTTAAACTATAAAAATGTGTTTTTTAGAGGCGGTGGGCGTGGCATCCACCCTCCTACCTATTTGGTGCGTTTATCTCTTTTCATTATTGAATTATTTGGAAAAAATCAAAATACGCATTTATCGATTTGCGGAGGCGGTGGGCGTGGCACATCAAGTTTAAAATAAACTCGATCTGCGTATTCAATACACGCACACTCCATCCAAATCTGAAATTTGAAAAAAAATCGAAAAACGCATTGTGCATTGTATACTACTTTGAGCAAAAAGTAAGGTGAATTTTCAATTTAAAATTTGCGGGCTTAAGATGGCGAACTAGTTCTATTAGTTCTATTATTCTATTCTATTAGAGACCACACTGATATGATCGGAATTTGAGAAGGATCTGTGAAAACCATTTTGAAAGACCGTTTGGGCCTACGAAAAGTCAAATTTCGTTTGGTACCGAAAACGTCGCACACTGCACTCGTTCTTCGTGACCATTTCGCCAAGAATTCGTTTCGCAACCACCGTATTCTCCTGATTTGGCTCCGTGTGACATCTGGCTATTCCAACTCAAGAGACCACTCCGGGGAACGCGTTTCGAGTTGATTGAAGAGATAAAAGAAAAATCGACGAGGGCGCTCATGGCTATACCGGAAAGGGACTATTTGGCCTGTTTCGAGGATTTTAAAAAGTATAAGTGTATTTTATCGGTAGGGGATTACTTTGAAGGGGACGAAATTGATTTAGGAGAATAAATAAAGAATTTTAACTCTACAAAAATATTCACCTTACTTTTTGCCCACAGTAGTACACGAACATTTCCACCAAGTCTGGTGTCTCTAGCTCTTTTAAAAGTTAAGATATGTGTTTTCATAAAGACTGACAGGCAGACGGACGTGACCAAATTGACCCGGCTATTAAAGCTGATCAAAAATATATACACCTTGTGTGATCTGCCACGCCTCCTTCTGTCTGTTACATACATTTTCACAAAGTTCATTTACCACATTTTACCCATTTTCAATGGGTAAATGATATAAAAAGCAAGTAGAGAATGCAACAGTCGAGTGCATATGACAGTAGATACCATTTACCAACTTTGGCCATAAAAATAATTCTTATTATAAAACATTCCTATTTAACCATTTTACAACACAGTCAACCGCGCAAGTATTTACGCTTTACGCACATTGAATTCTTCTCGCGCCCATAACTTATTTTTTATAGGATAGGTTAATATTGTATACTAATAATAATTGGTTAATATTGTTAGCTACGAAAATGTCGAAAATAATTTCTAGGCTGTTTGGAAAGTCCACGACCTGACATAGAGAGGGAGTCACAAATATCGGATCCTGTTTTTTTTTTTGATAAGTTCTATCCTTCAAAAGACCACGTTAAAAGCTTCATAAGTCAAGTACAAGGTTCTTTTCAAAGTAAACAGGAATATGTCAACTGGTGCGTTTGAATCTGCTATCCGTTATCGACTTCCAGTAAAAATTGCATGACATTTCATTTTTAAGTGTCAGTATGTTTTTGTCATCAGTGCGAAAATGAGCTTCGAACAAAGAGCCAACATTAAATTTTGTTTTAAGATTGGTAAAACTTTTACCAAAACGTTTTAATTGATGAAACAAGTTTATGGCGATGATTGCCTATCCCGTAGCAGAGTGCACGAGTGGTTTCAACGTTTTCAAAGTGGAAGTGAGGACATTAATGACGATGAACATGTGGGCCAACCAAAATCCGTGATCACCGAAAATTCCCTCGAAACTGTGCGTGAATTCATAAAAAATCAGCCGAAATCATCATTGAAATTAATGGAAATGGAATTGAACATCTCCAAAACATCGATTTATCGCATTTTGACTGAACATTTGGGCTTACAAAAGGTGTGTGCACGGTTTGTTCCGCACAAATTGACTGACGTCCAAAAATCAACCAATCCCCGTACTCACTTGATATGGCACCTTGCGACTTCTACCTTTTCGGGAAAATGCATTTGCCAATGAAAGGAAAGCGTTATGCAGACGTAGAGGCCATTCAAAAGGCTTGCACCGGCATACTGGCGGCCATACCGGGCAACAAGCTAAAACACTCGTTCGACATGCTTTTGGACCGCGTAAAAAGCTGTATTAAAGCAGGAGACTGCTTTGAATAAAATAAATTAATTTTGCCGAAAAAACTATTTGTTTTGTCTTTTTTTTAAAGTCCAGTTTACTTTGGAAAGCACCTTGTAGTTTGGTTTTTGCAGCTGTTGGTCTTTGTAACAAAAATGAAAACAAACAAATTTCGTGCTCTCATTATTTAAAGAAACAAAAGAGAAGCATGATAAGTATTATAGGAACTCTGCACCATCTAGTTAAGAAGTTTGTACAATAGATGCAATTTTGTATGGGTCGCACGAGCATAAATATTGCACCGTAATACGATAGAGCAATGTGTTTTTCTTAGATCGTGTGACTTAATAACATTTACCCATTAAAAATTGGTAAAAAATGGTATATTAACTTTGTGCAAATGTATGTATGTACAGGCAGAAGGAGGCGTGGCAGACCATACAAAGTATATATATTCTTGATCATCATCAAAAGCCTTGACCAAATTGTCATGTCCGTCTGTCTGTCCGTCTGTATGAACGCACAGATCTCAGCTATTAAATGAGCTAGAGGCACCAGACTTGGTGGGAGTGTGCGTGTATTGAATATGCAGATCGAGTTTATTTCAAACTTCACCGCCTCCGCAAATAGATAATTTCGATTTCTTGCAAATAATTTAATAACGAAATGAGATAAACACCAAATTTGGTAGGAGTGTGTCTTGCAACATTATGCAGAAGTCGGATTTTAGACTTTTGGATGCCACGCTCACTGCCCCCAAAAAACGAATTTGTTAAACCGTAAATCAAACTATAGGAAAAGTAGAAAAAATTCCGAATTTTTTTTATGGTATTATTATTATTATTATTACTATTATTAGGTGGCACTACAACCGATTTCGGATTTTGGCCGACCTCAGCGTCTCCCTCCAGGCGCCTCTGCTCTTCGCGCGCCTCCTCCAATTGGAAATACCCAGTAGACTAAGGTCCTTCTCTACTTGGTCCTTCCATCGAAGATTTGGTCGTCCCCTTCGTCGTCGCCCGTAGTCGACCTTCGCTTCGAATAACTTTTGAGCTGGAGCTTCTTCATCCATACGCACAACGTGGTCGAGCCAGCACAAACGTTGCATCGTGATGCGCCGGACCACGTCCACGTCGTCGTACAACTTGTACAGCTCGCGGTTCATCCGAATGCGAAAGTCGTCCCCAATCCGAACGGGACCGAAGATCTTGCGAAGAATCTTTCTCTCGAACACTCCAAGCGCTGCTGCATCCGTCTGTGAAATTACCCATGCACCATATAAGAGCACGGGTAGGATGAGTGTCTTGTAGAGTGTTAGTTTTGTTCGGCGAGAGAGGTCTCTATTGCACATTTGCCTACTCAGACCAAAGTAGCACCTATTGGCAAGTGTGATTCTTCGCTTGATCTCCAGGCTGACGTCATTTTTGGTGTTAATGGCGGTGCCAAGGTACGTGAACTCCTTGACCACTTCGAAGTTATAGCTGTCGGCTACCACATGGGAGTCTAGGCGCCGCGTCTCCCTGCTTGTCGACAGCATATACTTCGTCTTGCCCTCGTTTACCGCCAAACCCACTTTTGCTGACTCCTTTTCGATAGCGGAAAATGCAGCAGTGACATCACGCTTGCTACGGCCAATGATGTCAATGTCATCGGCATAAGCAAGGAGCTGGACACCTTTATAAAAAATAGTGCCAGATCGATGAACACCGGCTTTCCGCAGAACCCCTTCCATCACGAAGTTGAAGAGGTTGCACGACAGAGGGTCGCCTTGTCTGAAACCTCGAACGGTATTAAAAGGTTTGGAGAGGTTCGCTCCTACCTTAACAGAGCTGATGGTACTGCTCAATGTCATTCTGCAAAGACATACCAGCTTTGCTGGAATGCTGAACTCAGACATGGTGGCACACAGGCGCTCCATCGTCGGGCTGTCGAGTGCAGCTTTGTAATCGACAAAGAGATGGTGTGTGTCAATTCCATTTTCGTGGGTTTTTTTTTGAGAATTTGGCGCAATATGAAGATCTGGTCTATGGTGGATTTCCCAGGTCTGAAGCCGCACTGATAAGGTCCGATCAGTGGGCTGGTATACGGCTTCAGTCGTTCATATATAACGCTCGACAGGACCTTGTATGAGAGGGTAATCAGGCTGATTCCCCGGTAGTTGGCGCATATCGTCAGGTCGCCTTTCTTCAGTACAGGACAAAGGACGCTGAGATTCCAATCGTTGGGCATGCTTTCTTCTAGCCATATTTTGCACAAGAGCTGATGCATGCACCTTATCAGCACCGGCTGCTTTGTTGTTTTTGAGCCGCATAATAGTAACTCGGACCTCGTCATGGCTAGGTAGTGGTATATCCACATTGTCGTCGATTGGTGGTATCGGGCTGCTTCCTCCAATGGCGGGATTTCCATTTTCATCTCGACAGTTAGCTGCCCCGGTCTTGTAAACTTGTAACCTGGTGCTACCCACTACCATGTTTCGCGCCGCGGCGAAGTCAATCAGCCTGAAACCATTGTTCGAGGTGGTCTCATGGAGGCTGAATTGGCCGACGGTGCGGTCAAAGATGCGTTCGCGCCCAACCTTTGCGTTGAAGTCCCCGAGGATGATCTTCACGTCGTGGTTTGGGCAGCGGTCGTACGTGTCCTCGAGTCTCGCGTAGAACGCATCCTTAACAGCATCGTCCTTCTCCTCCGTCGGGGCGTGCGCGCAAATTATGCTAAGATTGAAAAATCTAGCTTTGACGCGGATTGTAGCCAGTCGTTCACAAACTGGGGTGAAATTGGAGACGTGGTGGCGAAGTCTCCGGCTTACTACAAATCCGCATCCAAATTCGCGCCTCTCCGCATGGCAGCTGTAGTAGATATCACAGTTTGCTCGCTTGGAGCAACCTTGTCCTGTCCATCTCATTTCCTGGATGGCGGTTATGTCAGCCTTTAATTTTTAGAGGGCATCCGCCAGTTGGTTAGAGGCACCTTCCCAATTAAGATTTCGGACATTCCAGGTCCTTTTTAGTCCTTTTTTGTTTATGCGATGGTCGTCATCATAAGGGGGGTTCCTATACGAGGCTTTCGCTTTGGTTTTCTTTGGATTTTCTTTTTTACGAGGCGGGTTCCAAACCCTTCGCTCAACCATTTACCGTTCTGGTGACGCGCTGCACACATTAGCTCACTATCTAGCGGATGCTAAGATTGCTACCCAGGAGGTGCCACGAGGAGACTGTGTGTCAACTTGCAATCATTCGTAGACAGAGATCGCACTGGCGGTCGCCAAGTTGACCGCGATTAGAAAACTTTACCCTGCACGAATGAAAGCCAAACCATCCCAGGTATTATTGTAGATAATAATAGTATCGACCATCCCTATAAATTTAAATCCGATCGGACAATAAACACAGAAGTTATAGGCACGAGAAGTTTCCCTTACATCAGCAGAGGCCCGACGCCGACGCCGATTAAGCACGCACAGTCGTCGTGTAGTCAGCGTGCAGTTGACATGTGCCAATAGCGTCAATGCATGTGAATTTGTCTCCGAAAATATGCGATGAGTGTATGCGTCTTGTAGTCAGCGTGCAGTCGACATGTGCCAATAGCGTCAATGAATGTGAATTTGTCTCCGAAAATATGCGATGAGTTATTATTAGTTCGCCGAATAAAAGTAATTAATATTAAGAAGTATTTTTTAAAAACCCATAGGTAAATGGTATCTTACTGTCGAGTGCATTTGACTGTAGCTCTTTTTTACTTGTTATATCTGTACTTTACTAAAATATGTAGTAAGATATTTTATATCAAAGTAACGAACATGACTAGACTAATTGTTTTTAACAATTCAAAAAAACACCTGGACTGACTGGAAATCGAACATGAGAAACGAATTGATAGATGCGCAGTCAGCGTGCAGTCTGCATGTGCCAGTAGCGGCAATGCATGTGTATTTGACTTCGAAAATATGCGATTCGTTGTTATTAGTTCGCCGAATAAAAGTAATTAAAATAAAAAATTTTTTAACAGCCAAATTAATGATATCTTACTGTCGAGTACACTCGACTGTAGTTTTTTTTTCACTTTTTATACCATTTACCCATTGAAAATTGAAAATGTATGTAACAGGCAGAAGGAGGAGTAGCAAACCATGCAAAGTATATATATTCTTGATCGTTTCGTTCGATTCGTTTTTCGATTTTTTGCAAATAATTCAATAACGAAAACAGATTAATGCACCAAATTTGGTAAGAGGGTGTTTTGCAACATTATGCAATAGTTGGATCTTAGACTTTTGGATGCCCCGCCCACCGCCTCCAGAAAATATATTTTTATAGTTTAAAAGAACACTAGAAAAGCTAGAAGCACCAAATTTAAAAGTAAGGTCCCTGGTAACGTTACGCAGAAAGCGGATTCTCAAATTTTGGATGCCACGCACACCGCCCCCAAAAATTTATTTTGTAAAATGGTAAATCAAATAATAGGAAAAGTAGAAATTTTTCCTATTATTTTTTTTTATGTATTATTGTAGATAATATTAATATTGACAAACCGTATAAATTTAAATCTGATCGGACAATAAACACAGAAGTTATAGGCACGAGAAGTTTCCCTTACAGCAGCAAAGACCCGACGCCGACGTCGACGCCGACTGAGCGAAAAATGGCTTTGGGACATTGCACGAGTACAACACGTTCTCTTTTCTCACACTCAAACTGGGAAAACAAAATTGATTTGGTATGCAAATAAACATGTCCTAGAAGGTGGTTTAATCTCCCGGCGGAAAATGCAATGTGCTGGAGGAGTTGCCAGACCACATTTATTATTATAAATGAAATAAATATTTAAGTGAATCATATATTGACGTATCAATAAGAAGAAGAAACAGAACAAAGTCGTTCCTGACCAAAACAACATGAGAACTAAGGGAAATGGGGGTTTAAAATATTCGAAATATTCGAATATATTGGAAAATAAATTTTTAGTAAATAAATTTTTTTGCAACACCTTATTTAGGTCGACTGATCGAACGAAATGTTATAGTAGAAATAAATTTATTTAATTAATTGAATCGAAATATTATCTCGGACTTTGACAACGATCGGCTAATGGTTAGCTATCAGCCGTACGTTACATCAGCCGAAAGAACCCATTGTTGCTAACATAATTTCCCCAACATACCACAGTTTCAAACATAACATGAGAAGAAATCTACAGTCGAGCGCACTCGACAATACCATACCATTTACCTTTGGCTGTTAAGAAATAATGCTTAATATTAATTACTTTTATTTCCGAAGTTAAATACACATGCATTGACGCTAATGACACATGCTGACTGCACGGCGACTGTGCGTGCGCGGTGTAAGCATTGACGCCGAGCCTCTGCTGCGTTTCTTCTGCTGTATGAAAAATGTATGTATACTGTTGGGTTATGCAGCCGAATCAGCATACAAAGCAACCCAGTGATTGATCACTCTCTCTCTCTCTCTCTCTATTTACTTTTTGCCTAGCTTTGGCCTTCTGCCTGCGTGCAGAGTTTTTATCAGTAGTTCGCTTTCTATTCGCCTTACAGTCTAGAGCGTATTCGGAAAATAAATCTGTTCCTCCCTCTCTGCACCGGAGGCATTTCAACGAGAAAGCATCCCAATTTAAGGTTAATTTGACTCAATCTTATTAATGTGTGTGGAAAAGTAAGCAAAATTATAATGAATATACACGTGCACGCATACACGCATAACCCCCGATACCCGATTTTAGTAGCTCGGATATTATTTCAATTCCATGTTTTTTGAATAAGTAAAATTCAGACAGTGAGTGGGGAGGGCGGTAGGGTACGATGGTTATAAAACGACTATGTAACCTCTCGTACATACTGAAATTAGCATCAGTACATTCCTCGTTAAATAAAGCGTTGTGAGTTGCGTACGCAATCGGTTAAGCTATGGGAATTACGAGAAATGAAACAACAAATAAACTGATTTGGAACCATCGTAAAAAAGTCAATTACCTTGTATAGCTAAAATTCAAAATTAATTAGAAACTTTCCGATTTTTATACCATTTTACTCTTGAAAATAAAGAAAAATTGTATATTTATCTTGTGCAAAGCTATAATACTCAAGTGAAGTCGTGGCCAGCATCAGCATCAATAGCCAAGTGGATTGTGCCAGGTCTGACTGTTTATTTGTCCATATTTTTATTTCGTGTACGCAGATTAAGTTTATTTTGGACCTTAACTGCCTCGATTTATTTATTTATTTCGATTTATTGCCAAAAATGCAACTACAGAGAGATCTAAAAGGAGATGTGTCATATGTCAATGTCCTTAGTCCGGCGGACCACAGTTTTAAAGCTGTCTTGATAAATCTTAATACTGCAACTGAATTTGAACGAGTAAGATTGCACCAATTTTTTATATAGCTGTCATAAGACCTATAGACAAACTTTCGTTATATTTCATCAATCTTAACCAAACTTGCCACATATTTCATTCAAATTTCATTAATATCGGGTTACTAAAACATATAGTTGACATAGGATTAAACGATCGAAAAATGAGTTCTTGGCATAGACCTGCGGTTTTAAAGAACTCTATTAAAACAAGTGAAGAAAGCTACAGTCGAATACACTCGACAGTAAGATACCATGGCTGTTAAAAAATAATTCTTAAAACTTATTACTTTTTTTCGGCGAACTATTAACAAAGCATCGCATATTTTCGAAATCAAATACACATGCATTGACGCTAATGGCACATGCCGTAACAAATGGTACTAACTTTGTGAAAATGTAGGCAAAAGGCAGAAGCAGACGTGGCAGACCATACAAAGTACATATATTCTTGATCAGTATCAATAGCCGAGTCGATTTGGTCAAGTCCGTCGGTCTCTATGAATACACAGATTTAAACTATTTCAAGAGCTAGAGATGTCAAACTTGGTGGGAGAGTATATGTATAATAAACCGCATATCGAAAAGGGCGTTTTTCGATTTATTGAAAAAAATTCGTTTATAATAAAAGCTAAAAACATAAAATTTGGTTCCTTGCAGCATTATGCAAAATTTGGATTTTCAACTTTTGGATGCCACGTTCACCACCCCAGAAATTGATTTTAAAAATCGAATCATAGGAAATGTAGAAAAGTGCATAATAATAGCTTTGACCTACCATATAAATTTTAATCCGATCGGACAATAAACATACAAGTTATAGGCGCGAGAAGTTCCCATACAATTAGCAGCAGAGGCCCGGCGTCAATGCTTGCGCCGACTGCGCACGTACAGTCAGCGTGCAGTCGGCATGTGTTAATAGCGTCAATACATGTTCAACTGAATCTGCAATCAAATCGAAGTTGCAAAATGAAAACAATTTCAGAAAGTTTCTTTTTTTGAAAACTCTCTTTGTAATGAAACTTGCAAAGGGAACTCGATTAAATATCTGTCAAGTTTTACGAAAATGATTTAGAGATCTTCGGTATAGCCCAAGACGTAATAAGTTTAATGTGCTTGTGAGTACTGTATGGGGGAATGTACTTCATTTCGAGCCTAATGAACGTTGCAAACAATTGCCAAGGGTGTGTAAGTTGGAAAGTTGTATAATATTAGGTTGATTTGTAATGATATACCGTTTTTATACCATTTACCCATTAAAAATAGGTAAATAATGGTATACGAGGTGTGTTCAAAAAGTAAGGTGACTTTGTATTTTCAAGAAAAACTATTAATTTATTTATCAATATTTATGTTGTCCCCTTCAAAGTAATCCCCCTCAGATACAATACACTTATGCCAACGGTTTTTCCAATCCTCAAAGCACTTCCCATAAGCACTTTTCGGTATAGCCTTGAGCTCTTGCAGCGATGCATTCTTTATCTCTTCAATCGTTGCAAATCTCCGTCCTTTCATAGGTCTCTTCAGTTTTGGGAACAAGAAAAAGTCACATGGGGCCAAATCCGGTGAATATGGTGGCTGAGGCATTATTGTGGTGTTGTTTTTGGCCAAAAAATCTCTCACAAGCAAAGATGAATGAGCAGGGGCATTATCGTGATGCAAAAGCCATGAATTGTTTTTCCACAATTCTGGACGTTTCTTTCGTATTGCTTCTCGCAAACGGCGCATAACTTCCAGATAATACTGTTTATTGACCGTACGACCATATGGTAAGAACTCCTGATGCACCACGCCATGGTAATCGAAGAAAACAGTGATCAAAACTTTGACATTTGATCGAACTTGGCGTGCTTTTTTCGGTCTTGGCTCGTCTGGGCTCTTCGATTGGGACGATTGGGCTTTGGTTTCGATATCATAACCATATACCCATGATTCGTCACCAGTTATGACCCTTTTGAGTAAATCTGGGTCGTCGTTGAAGTCATTCAACAGCTCTTGAGCGATGCTCATGCGACGGTTCTTTTGGTCAAAATTCAGCAATTTCGGAACAAACTTCGCTGACACACGACTCATACCCAAAACGTTTGAAAAAATTTCATGGCACGAGCCAAGCGATATACCGACATCTTCAGCAACTTCTCTGATAGTGATTCGACGATTTTCCAAAACAATTTTCGTCACTGCTTGAACGTTTTCATCAGTTGTTGACGTGCTTGGGCGTCCAGAGCGAGGCTGGTCATTGGCATCTTCCCGGCCATCTTGGAAGAGTTTGTACCACTTGTACACATTTTTTTTACTCAGAACAGTTTCACCGTATGCCACTGTCAACATTTCAAGTGTTTCAGAGCACTTAATTTTATTTTTTACACAAAATTTGATGCAAATCCTTTGATCCATATTTTTCGATAGCAAAAAATCGCCGAGCTCGCAAAATAACTTGTAACTTTACGCCTCTCACAACCAAAAAAAAGAGGATGTTCCATTGAAACTTGGTACAGATGTTAGGGAAGAGTGTACCAATATAACAAAACAAAAAAATCGATAATCGAAAATATGTTGCCCGCGAAATTTGAAAAGTCACCTTACTTTGTGAAAATTTATTTAACAAGCAGAAGGAGGCGTGGCAGACCATAAAATGTATATATATTCTTGATCAGCATCAATAGCCGAGTCGATTTGGTCATGTCCGTCTGTCTGTTCGTCTTTCTGAACGCACAGATCTCAGCTATTAAAAGAGCTAGAGACACCAGACTTGTTGGGAGTGTGCGTGTAATGAATACACAGATCGAGTTTATTTCAAACTTCAAGTACCACGCCCACCACTCCGCAAATCGATAAATTCGTTTTTCGATTTTTTGCAATTAATTCAATAATGAAAAAAGAATTTAGAATTTTGGATGCCATGCCTCTATAAAAAACGTTTTAATAATTTAAAAAAAACACTAGAAAAGCTAGTAGCACTAAGTTTGGTAGTAAGGTGCCCGGTAACAGTACGCAGAACGTGGATTTTCAACTCTTGGATGCCTTACCTACCGCCCCAAAAAATCAATTTTGTAAATCGATAAATCAAATTATAGGAAAAGTAGAAAATTTTTCGAAATTGTTTTTAGGTATTATTGTAGATAATAATAATATTGACAAACCCTATAAATTTAAATCGGATCGGATAATAAACACAGAAGTTATGGGCACGAGAAGTTTTGCTCACAGCAGTAGAGGCCCGACGCCGACGCCGACTGCGCACGCACAGTCGTCGCGTTGTCAGTGTGCAGTCGGCATGTGCCATTAGCGTCAATGCATGTGTATTTGTCTTCGAAAATTCGCGATGCGTTGTTATTCGCCGAATAAAAGTTATTAATATTAAGAATTATTTTTTAACAGCGAAGGGTAAATGGTATCTTACTGTCGAGTGCACTCGATTGTAGCTTTCTTTACTTATTTTTATACCATTTAGCAAAAAATGGTATATTAACTTTGTGAAAATGTATGTAACAGGCAGAAGGAGGCGTGGCAGACCATACAAAGTATATATATTCTTGATCAGCATCAATAGCCGAGTCGATTTGGTCATGTCCGTCTGTCTGTCCGTCTGTATGAACGCACAGAGCTCAGCTATTAAAAGAGCTAGAGGCACCAGACTTGGTGGGTGTGTACGTGTATTGAATACGCAGATCGAGTTTATTTCAAACTTGATGTGCCATGCCCACCGCCTCCGCAAAATGCGTATTTCGATTTTTTCAAAATAATTCAAAAACGAAAAGAGATAAACGCACCAAATTTGGTAAGGGGTTGTCTTGCAACATTATGCAGAAGTTGGATTTTAGACTTTTGGATGCCACGCCCACCGCCTTTAAGAAACACATTTTTATAGTTTAAAAGAACACTAGAAAAGCTAGAAGCACCAAATTTGAAAGTAAGGTGCCTGGAATGCGGAATTTCAACGCCCACCGCCCCCAAATAATTGAATTTTAAGAAAAGTAGGGAAATAACAAAACATTTTTTTGGACACTCTTGTAGCTTACAATAGTACAGATCTACCCTATATAATTTTAATCCGATCGGACAATAAACAAAGAAGTTATAGGAGCTAGAATCTTCCATATAAATTTGTGGGCGCTTAGAATTCCAACTAAAATGTTGAAGTGACGCAGCAAAGGGCCGGCATCAATAAAAGTCTCATTTGCCGATCGCACTGCGTAACTGTGTGTGGTCTTGATGGTTGGCTCGCAAGTTTCTGATGCGTGAGGTCGCGGGTTCGAATCCTGCGCTGGACAATTTTTTTTTTTTTTTAATAACTTTGAGCTATACTGAAAAATATAGTATGATATTTTTAATCAAATTGACGAACATGGAAGATGCAAAAAAAATAAGAAAAACCAAAAACTTGTTCTAAGGAATACAAAAAAAAGAAACCTGCGCTGGGATTCGAGCCGGGGACATTTAGTTATAGAGCTGACAACTCTCACAACAAACCACCAACCAAACGAGGCACATTGTCTGTTTCTGCTATGTATGTATTTATGTATAGAAATTATAGGCGCGAGAATTTTTGCATACAGCAGCAGAGACGGAGCAGAGGCTCGGCATCAATGCTTGAGCGGACTGCGCACGTACAATCGGCGTGCAGTCAGCGTGCAGTCGGCCTGTGCCATTAGCGTCAATTTGACGCCGTCAATGCATGTGTATTATTTGAATAAAAGTAATTATTATTAAGAGTTTTTTTTAACAGCCAAAGGTAAATGGTATCTTACTGTCGAGTGCACTCGTCTGTAGCTTTCTTCACTTGTTTTTTTTTTTTTTTTGTGCACTTTACTGAAAATATAGTATGATTTTTTTTATCAAAATGACAAACATGGATGATGCCAAAAAATAGGAAAGACCAATTGTTTTTAGCAATTTAAAAAGAAACCTGGGCTGACTTGACTGGGATTCGAAACTGGGATACAAAGTGATGAGTACGCACAGTCGTCGTGCAGTCAGCGTGCAGTCGGCATGTGCCATTAGCGTCAATGCATATGTATTTGACTTCGAAAATATGCGATGCGTTGTTATTAGTTCCCCGAATAAAAGTAATTAATAGAGAATTTTTTTTAACAGCCAAAGGTAAATGGTATCTTACTGTCGAGTTTACTCGACTGTAGCTTTCTTCACTTGTTTTCATTACATTTTGCGCTTTGCTAGTGAAGTCGAATTAAATTGTATATAGAAACGCAGACAGATTATTTCTGATTTAGGAGACAATAAATTGACGGGTCGAGGCAACTATTGGATCTCTTCCAAGTTAGACAAATGTCGAAGGTTAATTTTGTTTTTATTGATTTTTGTGCGAATTTTAACCGTATACAAAATTTATTGCCTGATTGTGTCTGTGTGGCTATATTTATTTTAGCTTAATTAAGTCGCAACTATTTAATTGGACAAGTGCCCGCTCTCCTGCTCGCTCTTCTCCTGCAGCTCCTCTCCATAGTCCTTCTCGTTTTGCATTTCGTTAGGTGGAGCCCGGGCACATTCAATGACAGCAAATTGTGGTCATCAGCGGCGCACGCTCGCCGTTTCTTTTGTCACGTAACCTGTGAGGAAGGAACTAGAACCAGCCTCCAGTAGACAAAGTGGAGCGGGCGGGAAACGAGGGAACAATCAAGCACGTATGCAGTGAAGGAGATGAAGGTGGCGTTGAAGCTGGAGGCATGGAGCGAGGGCAACTGGCTTCCCGATCTGTTTCAATTTAAAATTACGCTGCCCGTCGATACTGTCCGATCCGATCGGACAATAAACATAGAAGTTATAGGCGCGAGAAGTTCCCATACAATTAGCAGCAGAGGCCCGGCGTTAATGCTTGCGCCGACTGCGCACGTACAGTCAGCGTGCAGTCGGCATGTGTTAATAGCGTCAATACATGTTCAACTGAATCTGCAATCAAATCGAAGTTGCAAAATGAAAACAATTTCAGAAAGTTTCTTTTTTTGAAAACTCTCTTTGTAATGAAACTTGCAAAGGGAACTCGATTAAATATCTGTCAAGTTTTACGAAAATGATTTAGAGATCTTCGGTATAGCCCAAGACGTAATAAGTTTAATGTGCTTGTGAGTACTGTATGGGGGAATGTACTTCATTTCGAGCCTAATGAACGTTGCAAACAATTGCCAAGGGTGTGTAAGTTGGAAAGTTGTATAATATTAGGTTGATTTGTAATGATATACCGTTTTCATACCATTTACCCATTAAAAATAGGTAAATAATGGTATACGAGGTGTGTTCAAAAAGTAAGGTGACTTTGTATTTTCAAGAAAAACTATTAATTTATTTATCAATATTTATGTTGTCCCCTTCAAAGTAATCCCCCTCAGATACAATACACTTATGCCAACGGTTTTTCCAATCCTCAAAGCACTTCCCATAAGCACTTTTCGGTATAGCCTTGAGCTCTTGCAGCGATGCATTCTTTATCTCTTCAATCGTTGCAAATCTCCGTCCTTTCATAGGTCTCTTCAGTTTTGGGAACAAGAAAAAGTCACATGGGGCCAAATCCGGTGAATATGGTGGCTGAGGCATTATTGTGGTGTTGTTTTTGGCCAAAAAATCTCTCACAAGCAAAGATGAATGAGCAGGGGCATTATCGTGATGCAAAAGCCATGAATTGTTTTTCCACAATTCTGGACGTTTCTTTCGTATTGCTTCTCGCAAACGGCGCATAACTTCCAGATAATACTGTTTATTGACCGTACGACCATATGGTAAGAACTCCTGATGCACCACGCCATGGTAATCGAAGAAAACAGTGATCAAAACTTTGACATTTGATCGAACTTGGCGTGCTTTTTTCGGTCTTGGCTCGTCTGGGCTCTTCGATTGGGACGATTGGGCTTTGGTTTCGATATCATAACCATATACCCATGATTCGTCACCAGTTATGACCCTTTTGAGTAAATCTGGGTCGTCGTTGAAGTCATTCAACAGCTCTTGAGCGATGCTCATGCGACGGTTCTTTTGGTCAAAATTCAGCAATTTCGGAACAAACTTCGCTGACACACGACTCATACCCAAAACGTTTGAAAAAATTTCATGGCACGAGCCAAGCGATATACCGACATCTTCAGCAACTTCTCTGATAGTGATTCGACGATTTTCCAAAACAATTTTTGTCACTGCTTGAACGTTTTCATCAGTTGTTGACGTGCTTGGGCGTCCAGAGCGAGGCTGGTCATTGGCATCTTCCCGGCCATCTTGGAAGAGTTTGTACCACTTGTACACATTTTTTTTACTCAGAACAGTTTCACCGTATGCCACTGTCAACATTTCAAGTGTTTCAGAGCACTTAATTTTATTTTTTACACAAAATTTGATGCAAATCCTTTGATCCATATTTTTCGATAGCAAAAAATCGCCGAGCTCGCAAAATAACTTGTAACTTTACGCCTCTCACAACCAAAAAAAAGAGGATGTTCCATTGAAACTTGGTACAGATGTTAGGGAAGAGTGTACCAATATAACAAAACAAAAAAATCGATAATCGAAAATATGTTGCCCGCGAAATTTGAAAAGTCACCTTACTTTGTGAAAATTTATTTAACAAGCAGAAGGAGGCGTGGCAGACCATAAAATGTATATATATTCTTGATCAGCATCAATAGCCGAGTCGATTTGGTCATGTCCGTCTGTCTGTTCGTCTTTCTGAACGCACAGATCTCAGCTATTAAAAGAGCTAGAGACACCAGACTTGTTGGGAGTGTGCGTGTAATGAATACACAGATCGAGTTTATTTCAAACTTCAAGTACCACGCCCACCACTCCGCAAATCGATAAATTCGTTTTTCGATTTTTTGCAATTAATTCAATAATGAAAAAAGAATTTAGAATTTTGGATGCCATGCCTCTATAAAAAACGTTTTAATAATTTAAAAAAAACACTAGAAAAGCTAGTAGCACTAAGTTTGGTAGTAAGGTGCCCGGTAACAGTACGCAGAACGTGGATTTTCAACTCTTGGATGCCTTACCTACCGCCCCAAAAAATCAATTTTGTAAATCGATAAATCAAATTATAGGAAAAGTAGAAAATTTTTCGAAATTGTTTTTAGGTATTATTGTAGATAATAATAATATTGACAAACCCTATAAATTTAAATCGGATCGGATAATAAACACAGAAGTTATGGGCACGAGAAGTTTTGCTCACAGCAGTAGAGGCCCGACGCCGACGCCGACTGCGCACGCACAGTCGTCGCGTTGTCAGTGTGCAGTCGGCATGTGCCATTAGCGTCAATGCATGTGTATTTGTCTTCGAAAATTCGCGATGCGTTGTTATTCGCCGAATAAAAGTTATTAATATTAAGAATTATTTTTTAACAGCGAAGGGTAAATGGTATCTTACTGTCGAGTGCACTCGATTGTAGCTTTCTTTACTTATTTTTATACCATTTAGCAAAAAATGGTATATTAACTTTGTGAAAATGTATGTAACAGGCAGAAGGAGGCGTGGCAGACCATACAAAGTATATATATTCTTGATCAGCATCAATAGCCGAGTCGATTTGGTCATGTCCGTCTGTATGAACGCACAGAGCTCAGCTATAAAAAGAGCTAGAGGCACCAGACTTGGTGGGTGTGTACGTGTATTGAATACGCAGATCGAGTTTATTTCAAACTTGATGTGCCATGCCCACCGCCTCCGCAAATCGATAAATGCGTATTTCGATTTTTTCAAAATAATTCAATAACGAAAAGAGATAAACGCACCAAATTTGGTAAGGGGTTGTCTTGCAACATTATGCAGAAGTTGGATTTTAGACTTTTGGATGCCACGCCCACCGCCTTTAAGAAACACATTTTTATAGTTTAAAAGAACACTAGAAAAGCTAGAAGCACCAAATTTGAAAGTAAGGTGCCTGGAATGCGGAATTTCAACGCCCACCGCCCCCAAATAATTGAATTTTAAGAAAAGTAGGGAAATAACAAAACATTTTTTTGGACACTCTTGTAGCTTACAATAGTACAGATCTACCCTATATAATTTTAATCCGATCGGACAATAAACAAAGAAGTTATAGGAGCTAGAATCTTCCATATAAATTTGTGGGCGCTTAGAATTCCAACTAAAATGTTGAAGTGACGCAGCAAAGGGCCGGCATCAATAAAAGTCTCATTTGCCGATCGCACTGCGTAACTGTGTGTGGTCTTGATGGTTGGCTCGCAAGTTTCTGATGCGTGAGGTCGCGGGTTCGAATCCTGCGCTGGACAATTTTTTTTTTTTTTTAATAACTTTGAGCTATACTGAAAAATATAGTATGATATTTTTAATCAAATTGACGAACATGGAAGATGCAAAAAAAATAAGAAAAACCAAAAACTTGTTCTAAGGAATACAAAAAAAAGAAACCTGCGCTGGGATTCGAGCCGGGGACATTTAGTTATAGAGCTGACAACTCTCACAACAAACCACCAACCAAACGAGGCACATTGTCTGTTTCTGCTATGTATGTATTTATGTATAGAAATTATAGGCGCGAGAATTTTTGCATACAGCAGCAGAGACGGAGCAGAGGCTCGGCATCAATGCTTGAGCGGACTGCGCACGTACAATCGGCGTGCAGTCAGCGTGCAGTCGGCCTGTGCCATTAGCGTCAATTTGACGCCGTCAATGCATGTGTATTATTTGAATAAAAGTAATTATTATTAAGAGTTTTTTTTAACAGCCAAAGGTAAATGGTATCTTACTGTCGAGTGCACTCGTCTGTAGCTTTCTTCACTTGTTTTTTTTTTTTTTTTGTGCACTTTACTGAAAATATAGTATGATTTTTTTTATCAAAATGACAAACATGGATGATGCCAAAAAATAGGAAAGACCAATTGTTTTTAGCAATTTAAAAAGAAACCTGGGCTGACTTGACTGGGATTCGAAACTGGGATACAAAGTGATGAGTACGCACAGTCGTCGTGCAGTCAGCGTGCAGTCGGCATGTGCCATTAGCGTCAATGCATATGTATTTGACTTCGAAAATATGCGATGCGTTGTTATTAGTTCCCCGAATAAAAGTAATTAATAGAGAATTTTTTTTAACAGCCAAAGGTAAATGGTATCTTACTGTCGAGTTTACTCGACTGTAGCTTTCTTCACTTGTTTTCATTACATTTTGCGCTTTGCTAGTGAAGTCGAATTAAATTGTATATAGAAACGCAGACAGATTATTTCTGATTTAGGAGACAATAAATTGACGGGTCGAGGCAACTATTGGATCTCTTCCAAGTTAGACAAATGTCGAAGGTTAATTTTGTTTTTATTGATTTTTGTGCGAATTTTAACCGTATACAAAATTTATTGCCTGATTGTGTCTGTGTGGCTATATTTATTTTAGCTTAATTAAGTCGCAACTATTTAATTGGACAAGTGCCCGCTATCCTGCTCGCTCTTCTCCTGCAGCTCCTCTCCATAGTCCTTCTCGTTTTGCATTTCGTTAGGTGGAGCCCGGGCACATTCAATGACAGCAAATTGTGGTCATCAGCGGCGCACGCTCGCCGTTTCTTTTGTCACGTAACCTGTGAGGAAGGAACTAGAACCAGCCTCCAGTAGACAAAGTGGAGCGGGCGGGAAACGAGGGAACAATCAAGCACGTATGCAGTGAAGGAGATGAAGGTGGCGTTGAAGCTGGAGGCATGGAGCGAGGGCAACTGGCTTCCCGATCTGTTTCAATTTAAAATTACGCTGCCCGTCGATACTGTCCGAATCGAGGTCGAGAACTCGGGTCTACCCGCCAAGCCTTGGACATGCCCACCCCTTGACTGGCGTGGCGTACCTGCAGTTGCAGTGGAAAACCGTTTCACTCTTTTTAATGACGAATCTGTAAATGTGAGAGAGTACGTTATATGAGTGTAAATATGAGTGTGAGTGCGATTGTGGGTATGGCAAGAATGAATGCCAATGTGGCCGTCGATGTGGATGCTGTCGCATCAGATGGAAATGTTCTTAATTAGTTTCTGATGTTTTGTGGTTTGTTGTTTTTGTTGTTCTTCGTATTATTCGGCTGCCTCTGTTGCTTCGATGATGTAATTTTGTGCTTTTTATTTTCGTTTCTCTGTGCAATGCGTTTTCTTTTAATTGGAATTTAATTGAAATGTTTGTCATTCGCGGCGAGCAACGAGGCAGCAACAGGACGCGTTTCCCACACGTTTTCGTACAGTCAAATTTTCCATCTCTTTTGTCTAACTTTTTCTCATTTCCTGCGTTTTCTGTTGTCCTCTGTCTTTTGTCATCCTTCTCTTTCCCACTTCTTTGTTTATTTATTTTGCGGCTTCTTTCCGCCGTGCTTTATGCCCAACCCGATACCTAATCCTGAAAGATTTTTTTGCTTTGGCAACGAGAAGTATACTCGTTATGGAAATGGCTTAAATACAGTTGCAAATAGAAGTGGTAACCTAGCGTGGCGTTGCCTTTAAGAAAGTTCAATTGTTCGTCGGCACGAACAAAAGGTGAGTGACCCAAGGTTATCCTACAACATTTTTCAGGTAAATCGTAGCACAAAAGAAAATGGCTACCGCCTCAGTGCGTTATATTTGTGTATTATAATATTCTGTACACCTAAACAAAAATTTCAAATTCGAATTAAAGCAGAAACAGTACAAAGTAACAGCGTGGTATGATTCAAAATGGTAAAATAATTAAAGCATCAATATTAGTTTTATAAAAAAAACAAGATATTGAGGTTGAGATTTTGTTTTGAGGCTTGGTATATTTAGCTCAACGTTAGCAAGAAAACACTGTACTCAAGAAATTACGTTTATTATAGGAACACTTTGTTTATACGAGGTGTGTTCAAAAAGTAAGGTGACTTTTCAAATTTCGCGGGCAACATATTTTCGATTATCGATTTTTTTGTTTTGTTATATTGGTACACTTTTCCCTAACATCTGTACCAAGTTTCAATGGAACATCCTCTTTTGTTTGGTTGTGAGAGGCGTAAAGTTACAAGTTATTTTGCGAGCTCGGCGATTTTTTGCTATCGAAAAATATGGATCAAAGGATTTGCATCAAATTTTGTGTAAAAAATAAAATTAAGTGCTCTGAAACACTTGAAATGTTGACAGTGGCATACGGTGAAACTGTTCTGAGTAAAAAAAATGTGTACAAGTGGTACAAACTCTTCCAAGATGGCCGGGAAGATGCCAATGACCAGCCTCGCTCTGGACGCCCAAGCACGTCAACAACTGATGAAAACGTTCAAGCAGTTACGAAAATTGTTTTGGAAAATCGTCGAATCACTATCAGAGAAGTTGCTGAAGATGTCGGTATATCGCTTGGCTCGTGCCATGAAATTTTTTCAAACGTTTTGGGTATGAGTCGTGTGTCAGCGAAGTTTGCTCCGAAATTGCTGAATTTTGACCAAAAGAACCGTCGCATGAGCATCGCTCAAGAGCTGTTGAATGACGTCAACGACGACCCAGATTTACTCAAAAGGGTCATTTGGCCCCATGTGACTTTTTCTTGTTCCCAAAACTGAAGAGACCTATGAAAGGACGGAGATTTGCAACGATTGAAGAGATAAAGACTGCATCGCTGCAAGAGCTCAAGGCTATACCGAAAAGTGCTTATGGGAAGTGCTTTGAGGATTGGAAAAACCGTTGGCATAAGTGTATTGTATCTGAGGGGGATTACTTTGAAGGGGACAACATAAATATTGATAAATAAATTAATAGTTTTTCTTGAAAATACAAAGTCACCTTACTTTTTGAACACACCTCGTATACGTGTAATATGATAAATACATATGACAAAATAGTCAAACTAAATTTCACACTCTCTCATCCACAAATTTAAAACCATCTTTAGTTGAACGAAAATTGCTTTTGTTAATTTCGATTTCAACCTTCCCCATAGTGCAGGATACTGAGCCGGTGCAAATGTCATTCAATGTGTCTGTCTTCCTATTACTCCTCTGTCAGCGTGTTGGACGTCGTTATTACTGTTTAAAAACGTTTTCCCATTTTACAGACAACAGTTATTAAAGTAAATATTTTTGTGGGAAATCACAACAAAACTGACAACGGCAAAAATAACTGTTATACAAAATTGGAATACAGGTTTCATGGCCCGCGGACAGTTGTTCAACAATTTTGTTTTTATAAGTGGATGCTGTTCCTATTTTTGTTGTTGTTTTTTTTTTTGCTGGTTCCTTTTGTTGCCAGTAAACGATTTTTCCCAAAAAAGGACAAAACTAAGGAGAAGGGAAAGAGATGCAGAGTGGACAGTCGAATGCATGAAAACGCCGCAACAAAGGCAACAAACATAACCCATACAGAAACAACAGCAATAGGAAAGACAACAATGCCATAATTGGAACGAGTAGGAAAAGGCAGGCAGGTGTAGTGATGGAGAAAAGGAGACAACAGCAAGTTCAATTGACATTTGCAAATACTCTCTAAAACGACCAGAAAACATGCGTAACCGTCGCAGATTGAACAAAGCCCGCAAGCACGTAGCCCGAAATACTCCTCGCCCTCGCCCCTTCCTCTTTGGACCACCCTTGGCTCTGAAGCCAAGTGTAATTTCCTGGCCATAAACAGTGGAAAGCATTTGCCCGATATGTCAGTTTCCCATACTGCACGTATACCCACACTCGCGCACCCAAAACTCTATATGAAAATAACTTTATTATCGTTCTTTAATATTGAGCAGGAAATGCTAATATGCACATATACTCCCGTATTTCATATTTGGATATAGTATTGTCTACTTCGAGCAATCCGCCATAATATTTAAAAATTTTATTAAAGTTTGGCTTTGATTGGGAAGACTATGAGTTTCGTTTACGAACTAAATTGATAACTTCCGTTAATTCTGCTGAAGAAACAGCTGTTAAATCCTAGCGATAGATCGATCACTTTGCACTTGCCATGCACTGTTAATGGATTTAAAATAAAACAAGTGAAGAAAGCTACACAGCTACAGTGCACTCGACAGTAAGATACCATTTACCTTTCGCTGTTAAAAACTAATTCTTAATATTAATTACTTTTATTCGGCGAATAACAACGCATCGCATATTTTCGAGGACAAATTCACATGCATTGACGCTAATGGCACATGCCGACTGCACACTGACTACACGACGACTGTGCGTGCGCAGTCGGCGTCGGGCCTCTACTGCTTTGAGCGAAACTTCTCGTGCCTATAACTTCTGTGTTTATTGTGCGATCGGATTTAAATTTAAAGGGTTGGTCAATAGTATTATTATCTACAATAATACCTAAAAAAAATTTCGGAAACTTTTCTACTTTTCCTATAATTTGATTTACCGATTTACAAAATCGAATTTTGGTGGCGGTAGGCGTGGCATCCAAAAGTTAAAATTCCGCATTCTCCGTAATGTTACCAGGCACCTTACTTCCAAATTTGGTGCTTCTAGATTTTCTAGTGTTCTTTTAAACTATAAAAATGTGTTTTTTAGAAGCGGTGGGCGTTGCATCCGAAATTCTAAAATCCAACTTCTGCACAATGTTGCAAGACACCCTCCTACCAAATTTGGTGCGTTTATCTCTTTTCGTTATTGAATTATTTGGAAAAAATCGAAATACGCATTTATCGATTTGCGGAGGCGGTGGGCGTGGCACATCAAGTTTGAAATAAACTTCTTGTGTGTATTGAATACACGCACACTCCCACCAAGTCTGGTGCCTCTAGCTCTTTTAATAGCTGAGATCTGTGTGTTCATACAGACGGACAGACGGACCTGACCAAATCGACTCGGCTATTGATGCTGATCAAGAATATATATACTTTGTATGGTCTTCCACGCCTCCTTCTGCCTGTTACATACATTTGCACAAAGTTAATATACCATTTTTTACCAATTTTCAATGGGTAAATGGTATAAAAATATTTATAGCTTTTTTGGAACGTACAAGCTAAGTATTTAAATTTGTTTGAAAATCATCTCAAGAAATTTATATTCTAAACATAATCGATTTAGTTCTCATACGGTTATCTAATTTATTATACCATTTACCCATTGAAAATGGGTACAACTAACTGAAAATGTAGGTAACAGGCAGAAGGAGGCGTGACAGCCATACAAAATATATATATTCTTTATTAGCATCAATAGCCGAGCCAATTTGGCCATGTCCGCCTGTCTGTCTGTCCGTCCGTCCGTCTGTTTTTGTTTTGCAACATTAGGCAAAAGACGGATTTTAAGCTTTTGGATGCCACGCCCCCTGCCTCTATAAAACACATTTTTGTAATTTAAAAGAACACTAGAAAAGCTAGAAGCACAAATTTTGGTGGTAAGGTACGCAGAACTTGGGTTTTCAACTTCCAAACTTTTTTATTTTTTTATACCATTTAACCATTGAAAATGGGTAAAAAATGGTATATTAACTTTGTGCAAATGTATGTAACAGGCAGAAGGAGGCGTGGCAGACCATACAAAGTATATATATTCTTAATCAGCATCAATAGCCGAGTCGATTTGGTCATGTCCGTCTGTCTGTCCGTCTGTCCGTCTGTATGAACACACAGATCTCAGCTATTAAAAGAGCTAGAGGCACCAGACTTGGTGGGAGTGTGCGTGTATTCAATACACACAAGAAGTTTAGTTCAAACTTGATGTGCCACGCCCACCGCCTCCACAAATCGATAAATGCGCATTTCGATTTTTTCCAAATAATTCAATAACGAAAAGAGATAAACGCACCAAATTTGGTAGGAGGGTGTCTTGCAACATTATGCAGAAGTCGGATTTTAGAATTTTGGATGCCACGCCCACCGCCTCTAAAAAACACATTTTTATAGTTTAAAAGAAAACTAGAAAAGCTAGAAGCGCCAAATTTGAAAGTAAGGTGCCTGGTAACATTACGGAGAATGTTTGATTTTCAACTTTTGGATGCCACGCCCACCGCCCCCAAACTATTGCATTTTTAGAAAAGTAGGGAAATAACAAAACTCTTGTAGCTTACCATAGTACAGATCTACCCTATAAATTTCAATCCGATCGGACAATAAACAAAGAAGTTATAGGAGTTTGAATCTCCCATATAAAATTGTGGGCGCTTAGAATTCCAACTAGAATGTTGAACTGACGCAGCAGAAGGCCGGCATCAATAAAAGTCTCATTTGCCGATCGCTTCGCGTAACTGTGTGTGGTCTAGATGGTTGCATGCAAGATTCTCGTGCGTGTGGTCGCGGGTTCGAATCCAGCAACGGGCAATTTTTTTTTTTTTTGCCGATCGCACTGCGTAACTGTGTGAGGTCTAGATGGTTGCATGCAAGATTCTGGTGCGTGAGGTCGCGGGTTCGAATCCTGCGCTGGGCAATTTTTTTTTTTTAATAATTTTGCGCTATATGAAAAGTATATTATGCAAAAAAAAAAAATAAAAACAAAAACTTTTTCTAAGCAATACAAAAAAAAGAAGACTGCGCTGGGATTCGAACCGGGGACATTTAGTTATAGAGCTGACAACTCTCACAACAAATCACTGAAGCACATGGTCTGTTCCTAGGCGCGAGAAGTTTTGCATACAGCAGCAGAGACGGAGCAGAGGCTCGGCTTCAATGCTTGCGCCGACTGCGCACGCACAATCGGCGTGCAGTCGGCATGTGCCATTAGCGTCAATGCATGTGTATTTAATTTCGGAAATATGCGATGCGTTGTTATTAATTCGAATAAAAGTAATTAATATTAAGAATTATTTTTAGCAGCCAAAGGTAAATTATAACTTACTGTCGAGTGCACTCGACTGTAGCTTTCTTCAATTTTTTTTTTTAATAACAAAGAAGTTATAGGAGTTCGAATTCCCCATACAAAGTTATGGGCGCTAGCGATTCCTTACCAAAACGTTAAATCGACGCAGTAGAGGGCCCGCGTCAATAAAAGTCTAATTTGCCGATCGCATGGCGTAAACTTGTGTGGTCTAGTGGTTAGAGGTCCGACTCGTAAGTTACAAAGTTCGTGAGAGTTCTTGGGTTCGAATCTGGCGCGGGCCGATTTTTTTTTCTTAATGTAAATTGTTTTTTTTTATTTTTATACCATTTATTTTATTTTGTATTATTTCTTCGAATAGGGTAAATGGTATCTTACAGTCGCGCGCGCTCGACTGTAGCTTTCCTGACTTGTTTATTTTTGCACTTTACTAAAAATATAGTATGATTTTTTTAATCAAATTGACGAACATGGATGATGCCAAAAAATAAGAAAGACCAATTGTTTTTAGCAATTTAAAAAGAAACCTGGGCTGACTTGACTGGGATTTGAACCTGGGATACGAAGTGATATATGCGTACGCACAGTCGTGGTGCAGTCAGCGTTCAGCCGGCAAGTGTCATTAGCGTCAATGCATGTGTTTTTGACTTCGAAAATATGCGATGCGTTGTTATTAGTTCCCCAAATAAATTAATTAATAATAAGGATTTTTTTTAACAGCCAAAGGTAAATGGTATCTTACAGTCGAATGCACTCGACTGTAGATTTCTTCACTTGTTTTTTATTACATGTTTTCTCATCTGCCTAACCAAAGCAATTTTATAACAAGTGAAGAAAGCAACAGTCGAGTGCACTCGACAGTAAGATACCATTTACCTATGGCTGTTTAAAAAAATTCTTAATATTAATTACTTTTATTCGCCGAACTAATACAACGCTTCGCAAATTTTCGAAGTCAAATAATACACATGCATTGACGGCGTCAATTTGACGCTAATGGCACAGGCCGACTGCACGCTGACTGCACGTCAATTAAGCGTGCGCAGTCGGCGCAAGCATTGACGCCGAGCCTCTGCACCGTCTCTGCTGCTGTATGCAAAACTTCGCGCGCCTATAATTTCTATACAGAAACAGACAATGTGCCTCGTTTGGTTGGTGGTTTGTTGTTAGAGTTGTCAGCTCTATAACTAAATGTCCCCGGTTCGAATCCCAGCACAGGCTTCTTTTTTTGTATTGCTTAGAACAAGCTTTTGGTTTTTCTTATTTTTTTGCATCTTCCATGTTCGTCAATTTGATTAAAAATATCATACTATATTTTTCAGTATAGTGCAAAATTATTAAAAAAAAAAAAATTGTCCAGCGCAGGATTCGAACCCGCGACCTCACGCACCAGAATCTTGCATGCAACCATCTAGACCACACACAGTTACGCGGAGCGATCGGCAAATGAGACTTTTATTGATGCCGGCCTTCTGCTGCGTCAGTTCAACATTTTAGTTGGAATTCTAAGCGCCCACAACTTTATATGGGAGATTCAAACTCCTATAACTTCTTTGTTTATTGTGCGATCGGATTGGATCGGAAATTTATAGGGTAGATCTGTACTATGGTAAGCTACAAGAGTGTCAAAAAAATGTTTTGTTATTTCCCTACTTTTCTTAAAATTTAATAATTTGGGGGGCGGTGGGCGTGGCATCCAAAAGTTGAAAATCAAACATTCTCCGTAATGTTACCAGGGACCTTACGTCCAAATTTGGTGCTTCTAGCTTCTCTAGTTTTCTTTTAAACTATAAAAATGTGTTTTTAAAAGGCGGGGGGCGTGGCATCAGAAATTCTAAAACCCAACTTCTGCATAATGTTGCAAGACACCCTCCTACCAAATTTTGTGCGTTTATCTCTTTTCGTTATTGAATTATATGGAAAAAATCGAAATATGCATTTATCGATTTGTGGAGGCGGTGGGCGTGGCACATCAAGTTTGAAATAAACTTCTTGTGTGTATTGAATACACGCACACTCCCACCAAGTCAGGTGTCTCTAGCTCTTTTAATAGCTGAGATCTGTGTGTTCATACAGACGGACAGACGGACAGACAGGCGGACATGACCAATTCGACTCGGCTATTGATGCTGATCAAAAATATATATACTTTGTATGGTCTGCCACGCCTCCTTCTGCCTGTTACATACATTTGCACAAAGTTAATATACCATTTTTTACCCATTTCCAATGGGTAAATGGTATAAAAACACGAATTTTGTTTCCACGATTCTCTTTATATTTTCCAACCTTATTTAAAAACACTCACTCAATTGTTATCTCAAAAATTGAATTAAAACGATTATTATCGTTAATTTATGTCAGCTCGGCGTTGTTCTTATTTCAAGTCAAAATTTACTTTGCCCGTTCATCTCTCTCTACCTCTCACGGTTTCCCATACACTTTCTTGAGCTTGCGCAGCTACATCAGCAAAGAAAACAGGCACGCCCAGGGTCATACGTCATTTGCATGACCTAAGGGCTACCTTGCAGACCAACGCATGCGCAATTTTTTCAAATTTGCGGTCGGCATTGCTCTTCTTATTTTCATCGGTACCTCTCCCTCTTCTCACCATCCCTGATGCTGCCCTCCTCAGCTGAAGCGAATGATCATTCAAGCACTTTGTTCTGTGCTATTTATGATTTCTACACGTGTTCACGTGTTTGCCAGCTAAAGCCAAAGCTCAGTGAAAGCGAGAGAGAGAGAGAGCGAGCAGGGAATAAGATAAAGAAAGAAAAATTGGAGTTGAGAGGGAAGGAAACAGTTATGAAAACCCAGTAATAATAATCATATTGTGGTATTATTATTTGGCAAACTTACTTTTGGCCGCATTTACAAACCCAGCACACACGGCAACAAAGGCTTCGTCCGAAAACTAATTTTATATACATATGTATGTATGTGTACACGTGAGTTTAAGCTGTGTGAGTGTGTGTGCATAATATATATGGGCATTTATGCGTGCGAGCAATAAAGGTGGCCAAGAGAAATGCAGAAGTTTGGTTTCGGAAGCCCCAATGGAAATTTTAAATGAAATTATTGCACAGTCCGAGGCACACCGGACACAGTCAGGTCAGGTAAGGTCAGAGGAGGGGAGAGAAGAGTGAGTGGAACAAAATGAAAATGAAAATATTGAAACAAATATTGGCAGAGAATTCTTACAATTTTCCAGAGCATTAAATTTCATTTGACACTTAAAAAAAACAGAAGGGAGCGGGAGGATAAAGCGAGTTTGCTGTGTGCGCAGTTAGTAAAATTTCTAACTCGCTTTTCACCGACTCAATGGCGACTTATGCGAGGGACAGGCCAGATACAGATGCACTATCTACTTGCGCTGCAAATCCTACAAAAAGCCATGACACTTGGTATAAGCTCTGTTTCTCGCTTCTATTCAAACTCAAGCCAGAAGGCTGAAGGACAACGACACTTGGTCTGAGCTCGCTCCCTCGCTCCGCTTTAATCTTGTTTGTGTGCAAGGTAAGCAGGCAGTCGAGCAGTTATCGGCGTTTGCGCACGTCCTTTTTGTCCTTTTGCTGCGCTTAATTAAATATAACTTCATAACTTCACTTGTCGCTAACTGCCTTTCGCTTTCTGTCTATATCTGTCTCTGTCCCTGTAGTGTTCTTTTCTGTGCGTCGTCTCTATCCAATTTTCTGTATTTAGCTCGCTTTGCGTTGCACTTACCTTGACGTAGACGTCGACTTCGTTGCGAGGTTGTTTTTCGTTTATTGTTCCTATATATTTTCGGAAAACTGCAAATAAAGCAAAAACAAGGTTTGAAATCATTAGCTATCTCTTGTGAAGGATAGGCGAGAGGTTAAAAGAAAGCAGAAAAGCAGAAAAGTCTCTATAATGCATAATTTTTCTTGCACTAAATTCAAATTTTAAGAAGGGCTATCCCAAAATTTTTACTGAGAAAAATATTATTGACAAATCTTAACATCATTAAATATGGTAACAGAGTTTCTTTTAATAGTATCTATATATAATACAACCGATTCCAATTGGAATCGTCAAACGATAAAAGGTTATATGTTCTTGAATGTTCCCAAGAATGATGACACACTATTTGTATTGTAGTGTATGCGCTTGTACTAGATATTCTGCAGACTTGTGTATGGTGTAAACATTGTACAAAATAAGTTTATGAGTTCTTATTTTGTGTTTTTATGTTCCTTTGTATACCATTTACCCATTGAAAATGGGTAAAAAATGGCATATTAACTTTGTGAAAATGTATGTAACAGGCAGAAGGATATATATATTATTGATCAGTATCAATAGCCGAGTCGATTTGGTCATGTCCGCCTGTCTGTCCGTCTGTCCGTCTGTATGAACACACAGATCTCACCTATTGAAAGAGCTAGAGGCACCAGACTTGGTGGAAGTGTGCGTGTATTCAATACACACAAGAAGTTTATTTCAAACTAGATCTGCCACGCCCACCGCCTCCGCAAATCGATAAATGCGTATTTCGGTTTTTTCCAAATAATCCAATAACGAAAAGAGATAAACCCACCAAATTTGGTAGGAGGGTGTCTTGGAACATTATGCAAAAGTTGGATTTTAAACTTTTGCATGCCACGCCCACCGCCTTTTTTTATAGTTTAAAAGAACACTAGAAAAGCTAGAAGCACCAAATTTGGAAGTAAGGTGCCTGGTAACATTACGGAGAATGCGGAATTTCAACATTTGGATGCCACGCCTACCGCCCCCAAAATTCGATTTTGTAAATCGGTAAATCAAATTATAGGAAAAGTAGAAAAGTTTCCGAAATTTTTTTTAGGTATTATTGTAGATAATAATAATATTGACCAACCCAATAAATTTAAATCCGATCGGACAATAAACACAGAAGTTATAGGCACGAGAAATTTCGCTCACAGCAGTAGAGGCCCGACGCCGACGCCGACTGCGCACGCACAGTCGTCGTGTAGTCAGTGTGCAGTCGGCATGTGCCATTAGCGTCAATGCATGTGAATTTGTCCTCGATAATATGCGATGCGTTGTTATTCGCCGAATAAAAGTAATTAATATTAAGAATTCGTTTTTAACAGCGAAAGGTAAATGGTATCTTACTGTCGAGTGCACTCGACTGTAGCTTTCTTCACTTGTTTTTTTTTAATAATTTTGCGCTATATGAAAAATATATTATGCAAAAAAAATAAGAAAAACCAAAAACTTTTTCTAAGCAATACAAAAAAAAAGAAGACTGCGATGGGATTTGAACAGGGGACATTTAGTTATAGAGCTGACAACTCTCACAACAAACCACTGAAGCACATGGTGTGTTCCTCGGTGCGAGAAGTTTTGCATGCAGCAGCAGAGACGGAGCAGAGGCTCGGCTTCAATGCTTGCGCCGACTGCGCACGCACAATCGGCGTGCAGTCGGCATGTGCCATTAGCGTCAATGCATGTGTATTTAATTTCGGAAATATGCGATGCGTTGTTATTAATTCGAATAAAAGTAATTAATATTAAGAATTATTTTTAGCAGCCAAAGGTAAATTATAACTTACTGTCGAGTGCACTCGACTGTAGCTTTCTTCAATTTTTATTTTTTAATAACAAAGAAGTTATAGGAGTTCGAATTCCCCATACAAAGTTATGGGCGCTAGCGATTCCTTACCAAAACGTTAAATCGACGCAGTAGAGGACCCGCGTCAACAAAAGTCTAATTTGCCGATCGCATGGCGTAAACTTGTGTGGTCTAGTGGTTAGAGGTCTGACTCGTAAGTTACCATTTATTTTATTTTGTATTATTTCTTCGAATAGGGTAAATGGTATCTTACAGTCGCGCGCGCTCGACTGTACCATTTACCTTTAGCTGTTCAAAAAATAATTCTTAGTATAAATTACTTTTATTCGCATCTTTTCGAAGTCAAATACACATGCATTAACGCTAATGGCACATGCCGACTGCTCGCTGTATGCCGACTGTGTGTGCGCAATCGGCGTCGGCATCGAGCCTCTGCTACTGTAAGGGAAACTTCCCGTGCCTGTAACTTCTGTGTTTATTGTCCGATCAGATTTAAATTTATAGGGTTGGTTGATATTATTATTATTATTATTATTATTATTATTATTATTATTATTATTATTATTATTATTATTATTATTATTATTATTATTATTATTATTATTATTATTATTATTATTATTATTATTATTATTATTATTTTTATTATTATTATTATTATTATTATTATTATTATTATTATTATTATTATTATTATTATTATTATTATTATTTTTATTATTATTATTATTATTATTATTATTATTATTATTATTATTATTATTATTATTATTATTATTATTATTATTATTATTATTATTATGTTATGCGTTATTTTACCAGGCACCTTAAATTTGGTGCGTTTATCTGTTTTCGTTATTGAATTATTTGCAAAAAATCGAAAAACGCATTTTTCATGGGGAAGAGGTAGAGGTATTTACAGGGAAGTAGTCACCACTCACTGGACGGCCTAAAAGGCAGGTCAAGGGGGTGGTGTCTCCTAAGACGTCTGACGTGGAGGCTGTTGTCCAGCAGGTTGATTGCAAGCTGGTTGCAGTGGGTGTCGAGTCTTTGCATGTGTTTAGAGCTAAAACTGACGATCTCTTCAGTTACCGTTGGCATGCGTAGGTCTTTGTGAAGCGTACGGTTCCTAACGTAGAATGGGGCCTTGGTGATTAGACGCAGGGTTTTGTTTTGGAACCTTTGGAGGATTTCGATGTTCGAATTGGATGCAGTTCCCCATAGTTGGATGCCGTAGGTCCAGACTGGTTTGAGTATGGCCTTGTACAAAAGTACTTTGTTGTCAAGTGACAGTTGTGATTTGTATCCAAACAGCCATCTCATTTGTCGGATTTTTAGGTTTAGCTGCTTCCTCTTGGCTTGGATGTGTGCTGACCAAGTAAGCCTTCTGTCAAGTGTTAGGCCGAGGTATTTGATTGCCGTTTCAGTTGGTAGGGTGTTGCCATTCAGTTGCACCGATGGACATGTTTTGTGCCTTGTGGCGAACGTTATATGAGCAGATTTTGACTCGTTGACCACTATGTTCCACCTTTTGAGCCAGGGTTCGATTAAGGTGAGCTGCGCTTGGAGGATGACTGAGGCTTCAGCAAAGTCATATGATGTTGCTAGGAAGGCTGTGTCGTCTGCGTAGGTGGCAATGGTGATGTCATCTCTCTGCATGATAGGGAGATCTGCGGTAAAGAGCGTGAAGAGGACAGGCCCCAGCACGCTACCCTGTGGTACTCCGGCATTGATGTTGTGGATGTTGGACTCAGCCCAGTCGCATCTTACATAGAACATCCGACTGTGTAAGTAGGACTTCAGTGTAAGGTAGTATGGAGAAGGGAGCAAAAGTTTGAGTTTGTGCAGGAGTCCTAGGTGCCATACTCTGTCAAAAGCTTGTTTGACGTCTAAGAAAGCTGCCGAACAGTACTTTCTTGACTCCATTGCAGTTAGTATGGTCTGTACCACTCTGTGACACTGTTCGGGCGTTCCATGCTGAGATCTGAAACCAAATTGGTGCTCTGGTATAAGTTTCCGTTCCTCTAGCACTGGCAATAGTCTGGCTAAGAATATTCTCTCGAATATTTTAGAGAGGATTGCCAGCAGGCTGATGGGACGGTAGGAGGCAGGATCCTGTTCAGGCTTCCCGGGCTTGGGTATCATTACAATTTCCGCACACTTCCACTGAGACGGGAAATGGTGAAGCCTAATGATACCGTTGAAGATGGATGTTAGGTATGCAAGTGCGCGTGGGGGAAGAAACTTCAAGGTTGCTGCGTCGATGCCATCATAACCAGGGCTTTTGGTGGTCTTTAGGGTGTTCAGTATGACTTCCACTTCTGTGACCAGTACAGGGCGTATAGGCAGGTCCATTTGGCAAGGCGAATCTAGGTAGATGCGTGTATCGTACTCATCCGTGATTGAGCAAGTGTTGAAAGGAGCAAACGTTCTTTCCAGATGAGCCGCAAAGGTTTGGGCTTTCTCCATGTTGGATCGGCACCAGGAACCGTTTGAGCTGAGGATAGGTGGGATCCTTTTAGTTGGCCTTTTCAAATATTTAGTTGAGTTCCAGAGATTGAATTCGATTCCGTTCGGTTCAGCATTTCGCAGGTAATCAGCGACTGATTCATTGCGTAGGTTGAACAGGAGATTCTTTAGGTCCTTGCAAGCACGGTTTAAAGCTGCTTTGTCCCGGGGGTTGCGGCTCAGCTGCCAGACTCTACGGAGGCGTCGTTTAGTACGCAGTTGCTCAGTGACTTCATCAGAGAGGAGAAAGCAATCTCTGTGGGATCTGCATTTGGATACTCCTACTGAAGGGTGAGGAGTGCAGGAATATGCTGCTTCGTGGATGCTGCGGGTTAGAGATTCTACCGCTTCTTCGATATCCTCGCCAGTCTCCAACGAGGTGGTGGGGTCCAATGTCTCTTCGAGCCTTGCTTTAAATCTGTTGATATTTGACTTGCTATTTAAGAGTTTCCTGTAACGTCTATTGACGTCAATAGGCATGTTAATGCGGAAAACAACAGCACAGTGATCAGATAGTAGGTCAAAATCGTTGTGAGTTTGGACTAGGTTTGGGTTGACCCCGCGAGAGATACCGAAGTCCAGAACGTCGGGCACCTTGTTGTGGTTTGTAGGCCAGTAGGTGGGATGTCCGGACGAGAGAGCGAACAGGTTCAATGCTGTCATGCTTGCGAGCAGGGCTGATCCCTTGGGATTGCATAGTCTGGAGCCCCACCAGGTGTGTTTGGCATTGAGATCGCCACCCAATATGAATTTTTGGCCGATGTCTTTAAAGATTTGGTTAAACATTTCTGTTGAGACTTTATGCCTAGGTGGGGCGTAAGCCGCAGCAATTGTCATTGTTCCAGTTGGGGTATCAAGGTTCAGCAAAGCTACTTGTAGCCAAGGTTCGAGGATTGGAGTGCGCTCAGCGTATTTAAGATTAGCTTTCACAATTATGGCTGCACCGCCCCTTGCATTGCCGCTGGGGTGGTTTGCGGATATAAGGTTATAGCCTTTGATGTTGAAGTAGGACATGTCCGTAAAATGGGATTCTGATATGAGCAGAATGTCGACGTTATTTCTTTTTATATACATTTCGACCTCAGGCCTACTTTTGCATAGGCCGTTAGCATTCCAGAGGACCAGCTTCAGACCTATTTGCATAGTGATGCCAAGATGGTGCCCATCATTTGCGTCATCTGGGCGAATTGTGTTTGCATTAACTGCATCATGGCTTGGATCTGAACAAGTAGGGATTGCTCAGAGTCTTTAGACTGCTTGGGGTCACATTTAGTGTGGTTGGACGTTGACTGTTTTCTTAGTATGTCGGCGAAGCTGACGTTGGCTTCAGTGAAGGAAGTGGTGGGAGTTTTGGCTGGGGGTGGAGGTCTCAGCTGATTGTTGGGAGCTAATCGACTGGTTTTACCCTGGTCCCGTTGCTGCACTGCAGCTTTGTAGATTTTACATCCCTTGTATGAAGCAGTGTGACTGTCTCCACAGTGCACACATGTTGGTGGAGCTTCACGCGGTTTGATGCAATCCGTCGACTTATGGTTGCCACTACATTTGACACAGCGAAAAGGCTTACGGCAGTAGCCTTGCGTGTGACCAAATTCCTGGCACCTATGGCATTGAGTGAGGTCGTTGAACTTCTTTGGTGGCTCGATTACAACTATTGCGTTGCACAATCGTTTGATTTCGAAGACAGCTTTGTTGTTGTTAGCAGGCTCTAGGTCTATAAAGAACATCGGTAGAGGCTCTTTGGTGGCTCGGTTCTTGGCATTGGTTATGTGACGGACTGTGTGACCAGTCTTGCTCAAGGCGTTTCGGATGTGATCTACGGGAGTGCTATGGTGGAGATTTCTAATGACAGCTCGGTAGGCTCTTTCCTGCTTGAGTTGGTAGGTATGGAACTCTACGTTTCTTTCAGTCAGAAGTTTCACTAAACTTCTGTAGTTGGTCTCACTGGACGCCATGATTCTAACTTCGCCTTCACGACCTGCTTTGTATGTGAAGCCGTCACTGTCAATAGCTTCACAGAAGGTTGCCTTCATGTCTTCAATGCTTGTGACAGAGGTTATGAAGATAGGTGGCGGTTTCGGTGTAGACTTGGGCGTAGGCTTGGATGTAGAGGCGGCAGCTTGATTCGTTTCATCGTTGGTGGCTAACAGAGCAAAGCTGTTTGTGGAGTTTGCGTATTCCGTTGGACTTTTGGCCGAAGTCAGGATGGCTGGTTTTGGGCGACGACGAGCAATTTCATAAATTGAGTCCTCTGCGTCGGAGACAGAGATTGTAGACGACGAGTCACGGTATTCCCTGGCGATTTTGGTTCTCTTCGTAGTGACTGGAGATCTTCCTTTGCGTTTTATTGCGCTCTTGGCTGCCTGCCAAGGCACGTGGAGAGAACATCGCCCTTCTCCGGCGCTCATCACACCGAGTGGTGAAACTCTAGCAAGCTCTTGCTCTGAGGCCACTGAACTTCAAACGAAGGTCAATCACGCCACTGAACAGTTATTGCTGTTGTTTGCACAAACAACAAGCATGCGCGACGCGCTGAGATTTTATGCTGATAAGGAAAGCTCTGCGCTTGCGTAGACGCGACTGCACTCGACGAGTGTTCGAACACGACTGATTATTATTATTATTATTATTATTATTATTATTATTATTATTATTATTATTATTATTATTATTATTATTATTATTATTATTTTTATTATTATTATTATTATTATTATTATTATTATTATTATTATTATTATTATTATTATTATTATTATTATTATTATTATTTTTATTATTATTATTATTATTATTATTATTATTATTATTATTATTATTATTATTATTATTATTATTATTATTATTATTATTATTATTATTATTATTATTATTATTATTATTATTATTATTATTATTATTATTATTATTATTATTATTATTATGTTATGCGTTATGTTACCAGGCACCTTAAATTTGGTGCGTTTATCTGTTTTCGTTATTGAATTATTTGCAAAAAATCGAAAAACGCATTTTTCATGGGGAAGAGGTAGAGGTATTTACAGGGAAGTAGTCACCACTCACTGGACGGCCTAAAAGGCAGGTCAAGGGGGTGGTGTCTCCTAAGACGTCTGACGTGGAGGCTGTTGTCCAGCAGGTTGATTGCAAGCTGGTTGCAGTGGGTGTCGAGTCTTTGCATGTGTTTAGAGCTAAAACTGACGATCTCTTCAGTTACCGTTGGCATGCGTAGGTCTTTGTGAAGCGTACGGTTCCTAACGTAGAATGGGGCCTTGGTGATTAGACGCAGGGTTTTGTTTTGGAACCTTTGGAGGATTTCGATGTTCGAATTGGATGCAGTTCCCCATAGTTGGATGCCGTAGGTCCAGACTGGTTTGAGTATGGCCTTGTACAAAAGTACTTTGTTGTCAAGTGACAGTTGTGATTTGTATCCAAACAGCCATCTCATTTGTCGGATTTTTAGGTTTAGCTGCATATGATGTTGCTAGGAAGGCTGTGTCGTCTGCGTAGGTGGCAATGGTGATGTCATCTCTCTGCATGATAGGGAGATCTGCGGTAAAGAGCGTGTAGAGGACAGGCCCCAGCACGCTACCCTGTGGTACTCCGGCATTGATGTTGTGGATGTTGGACTCAGCCCAGTCGCATCTTACATAGAACATCCGACTGTGTAAGTAGGACTTCAGTGTAAGGTAGTATGGAGAAGGGAGCAAAAGTTTGAGTTTGTGCAGGAGTCCTAGGTGCCATACTCTGTCAAAAGCTTGTTTGACGCCTAAGAAAGCTGCCGAACAGTACTTTCTTGACTCCATTGCAGTTAGTATGGTCTGTACCACTCTGTGACACTGTTCGGGCGTTCCATGCTGAGATCTGAAACCAAATTGGTGCTCTGGTATAAGTTTCCGTTCCTCTAGCACTGGCAATAGTCTGGCTAAGAATATTCTCTCGAATATTTTAGAGAGGATTGCCAGCAGGCTGATGGGACGGTAGGAGGCAGGATCCTGTTCAGGCTTCCCGGGCTTGGGTATCATTACAATTTCCGCACACTTCCACTGAGACGGGAAATGGTGAAGCCTAATGATACCGTTGAAGATGGATGTTAGGTATGCAAGTGCGCGTGGGGGAAGAAACTTCAAGGTTGCTGCGTCGATGCCATCATAACCAGGGCTTTTGGTGGTCTTTAGGGTGTTCAGTATGACTTCCACTTCTGTGACCAGTACAGGGCGTATAGGCAGGTCCATTTGGCAAGGCGAATCTAGGTAGATGCGTGTATCGTACTCATCCGTGATTGAGCAAGTGTTGAAAGGAGCAAACGTTCTTTCCAGATGAGCCGCAAAGGTTTGGGCTTTCTCCATGTTGGATCGGCACCAGGAACCGTTTGAGCTGAGGATAGGTGGGATCCTTTTAGTTGGCCTTTTCAAATATTTACTTGAGTTCCAGAGATTGAATTCGATTCCGTTCGGTTCAGCATTTCGCAGGTAATCAGCGACTGATTCATTGCGTAGGTTGAACAGGAGATTCTTTAGGTCCTTGCAAGCACGGTTTAAAGCTGCTTTGTCCCGGGGGTTGCGGCTCAGCTGCCAGACTCTACGGAGGCGTCGTTTAGTACGCAGTTGCTCAGTGACTTCATCAGAGAGGAGAAAGCAATCTCTGTGGGATCTGCATTTGGATACTCCTACTGAAGGGTGAGGAGTGCAGGAATATGCTGCTTCGTGGATGCTGCGGGTTAGAGATTCTACCGCTTCTTCGATATCCTCGCCAGTCTCCAACGAGGTGGTGGGGTCCAATGTCTCTTCGAGCCTTGCTTTAAATCTGTTGATATTTGACTTGCTATTTAAGAGTTTCCTGTAACGTCTATTGACGTCAATAGGCATGTTAATGCGGAAAACAACAGCACAGTGATCAGATAGTAGGTCAAAATCGTTGTGAGTTTGGACTAGGTTTGGGTTGACCCCGCGAGAGATACCGAAGTCCAGAATGTCGGGCACCTTGTTGTGGTTTGTAGGCCAGTAGGTGGGATGTCCGGACGAGAGAGCGAACAGGTTCAATGCTGTCATGCTTGCGAGCAGGGCTGATCCCTTGGGATTGCATAGTCTGGAGCCCCACCAGGTGTGTTTGGCATTGAGATCGCCACCCAATATGAATTTTTGGCCGATGTCTTTAAAGATTTGGTTAAACATTTCTGTTGAGACTTTATGCCTAGGTGGGGCGTAAGCCGCAGCAATTGTCATTGTTCCAGTTGGGGTATCAAGGTTCAGCAAAGCTACTTGTAGCCAAGGTTCGAGGATTGGAGTGCGCTCAGCGTATTTAAGATTAGCTTTCACAATTATGGCTGCACCGCCCCTTGCATTGCCGCTGGGGTGGTTTGCGGATATAAGGTTATAGCCTTTGATGTTGAAGTAGGACATGTCCGTAAAATGGGATTCTGATATGAGCAGAATGTCGACGTTATTTCTTTTTATATACATTTCGACCTCAGGCCTACTTTTGCATAGGCCGTTAGCATTCCAGAGGACCAGCTTCAGACCTATTTGCATAGTGATGCCAAGATGGTGCCCATCATTTGCGTCATCTGGGCGAATTGTGTTTGCATTAACTGCATCATGGCTTGGATCTGAACAAGTAGGGATTGCTCAGAGTCTTTAGACTGCTTGGGGTCACATTTAGTGTGGTTGGACGTTGACTGGTTTCTTAGTATGTCGGCGAAGCTGACGTTGGCTTCAGTGAAGGAAGTGGTGGGAGTTTTGGCTGGGGGTGGAGGTCTCAGCTGATTGTTGGGAGCTAATCGACTGGTTTTACCCTGGTCCCGTTGCTGCACTGCAGCTTTGTAGATTTTACATCCCTTGTATGAAGCAGTGTGACTGTCTCCACAGTGCACACATGTTGGTGGAGCTTCACGCGGTTTGATGCAATCCGTCGACTTATGGTTGCCACTACATTTGACACAGCGAAAAGGCTTACGGCAGTAGCCTTGCGTGTGACCAAATTCCTGGCACCTATGGCATTGAGTGAGGTCGTTGAACTTCTTTGGTGGCTCGATTACAACTATTGCGTTGCACAATCGTTTGATTTCGAAGACAGCTTTGTTGTTGTTAGCAGGCTCTAGGTCTATAAAGAACATCGGTAGAGGCTCTTTGGTGGCTCGGTTCTTGGCATTGGTTATGTGACGGACTGTGTGACCAGTCTTGCTCAAGGCGTTTCGGATGTGATCTACGGGAGTGCTATGGTGGAGATTTCTAATGACAGCTCGGTAGGCTCTTTCCTGCTTGAGTTGGTAGGTATGGAACTCTACGTTTCTTTCAGTCAGAAGTTTCACTAAACTTCTGTAGTTGGTCTCACTGGACGCCATGATTCTAACTTCGCCTTCAAGACCTGCTTTGTATGTGAAGCCGTCACTGTCAATAGCTTCACAGAAGGTTGCCTTCATGTCTTCAATGCTTGTGACAGAGGTTATGAAGATAGGTGGCGGTTTCGGTGTAGACTTGGGCGTAGGCTTGGATGTAGAGGCGGCAGCTTGATTCGTTTCATCGTTGGTGGCTAACAGAGCAAAGCTGTTTGTGGAGTTTGCGTATTCCGTTGGACTTTTGGCCGAAGTCAGGATGGCTGGTTTCGGGCGACGACGAGCAATTTCATAAATTGAGTCCTCTGCGTCGGAGACAGAGATTGTAGACGACGAGTCACGGTATTCCCTGGCGATTTTGGTTCTCTTCGTAGTGACTGGAGATCTTCCTTTGCGTTTTATTGCGCTCTTGGCTGCCTGCCAAGGCACGTGGAGAGAACATCGCCCTTCTCCGGCGCTCATCACACCAAGTGGTGAAACTCTAGCAAGCTCTTGCTCTGAGGCCACTGAACTTCAAACGAAGGTCAATCACGCCACTGAACAGTTATTGCTGTTGTTTGCACAAACAACAAGCATGCGCGACGCGCTGAGATTTTATGCTGATAAGGAAAGCTCTGCGCTTGCGTAGACGCGACTGCACTCGACGAGTGTTCGAACACGACTGATTATTATTATTATTATTATTATTATTATTATTATTATTATTATTATTATTATTATTATTATTATTATTATTATTATTATTATTATTATTATTATTATTATTATTATTATTATTATTATTATTATTATTATTATTATTATTATTATTATTATTATTATTATTATTATTATTATTATTATTATTATTATTATTATTATTATTATTATTATTATTATTATTATTATTATTATTATTATTATTATTATTATTATTATTATTATTATTATTATTATTATTATTATTATTATTATTATTATTATTATTATTATTATTATTATTATTATTATTATGTTATGCGTTATGTTACCAGGCACCTTAAATTTGGTGCGTTTATCTGTTTTCGTTATTGAATTATTTGCAAAAAATCGAAAAACGCATTTTTCATGGGGAAGAGGTAGAGGTATTTACAGGGAAGTAGTCACCACTCACTGGACGGCCTAAAAGGCAGGTCAAGGGGGTGGTGTCTCCTAAGACGTCTGACGTGGAGGCTGTTGTCCAGCAGGTTGATTGCAAGCTGGTTGCAGTGGGTGTCGAGTCTTTGCATGTGTTTAGAGCTAAAACTGACGATCTCTTCAGTTACCGTTGGCATGCGTAGGTCTTTGTGAAGCGTACGGTTCCTAACGTAGAATGGGGCCTTGGTGATTAGACGCAGGGTTTTGTTTTGGAACCTTTGGAGGATTTCGATGTTCGAATTGGATGCAGTTCCCCATAGTTGGATGCCGTAGGTCCAGACTGGTTTGAGTATGGCCTTGTACAAAAGTACTTTGTTGTCAAGTGACAGTTGTGATTTGTATCCAAACAGCCATCTCATTTGTCGGATTTTTAGGTTTAGCTGCTTCCTCTTGGCTTGGATGTGTGCTGACCAAGTAAGCCTTCTGTCAAGTGTTAGGCCGAGGTATTTGATTGCCGTTTCAGTTGGTAGGGTGTTGCCATTCAGTTGCACCGATGGACATGTTTTGTGCCTTGTGGCGAACGTTATATGAGCAGATTTTGACTCGTTGACCACTATGTTCCACCTTTTGAGCCAGGGTTCGATTAAGGTGAGCTGCGCTTGGAGGATGACTGAGGCTTCAGCAAAGTCATATGATGTTGCTAGGAAGGCTGTGTCGTCTGCGTAGGTGGCAATGGTGATGTCATCTCTCTGCATGATAGGGAGGTCTGCGGTAAAGAGCGTGTAGAGGACAGGCCCCAGCACGCTACCCTGTGGTACTCCGGCATTGATGTTGTGGATGTTGGACTCAGCCCAGTCGCATCTTACATAGAACATCCGACTGTGTAAGTAGGACTTCAGTGTAAGGTAGTATGGAGAAGGGAGCAAAAGTTTGAGTTTGTGCAGGAGTCCTAGGTGCCATACTCTGTCAAAAGCTTGTTTGACGTCTAAGAAAGCTGCCGAACAGTACTTTCTTGACTCCATTGCAGTTAGTATGGTCTGTACCACTCTGTGACACTGTTCGGGCGTTCCATGCTGAGATCTGAAACCAAATTGGTGCTCTGGTATAAGTTTCCGTTCCTCTAGCACTGGCAATAGTCTGGCTAAGAATATTCTCTCGAATATTTTAGAGAGGATTGCCAGCAGGCTGATGGGACGGTAGGAGGCAGGATCCTGTTCAGGCTTCCCGGGCTTGGGTATCATTACAATTTCCGCACACTTCCACTGAGACGGGAAATGGTGAAGCCTAATGATACCGTTGAAGATGGATGTTAGGTATGCAAGTGCGCGTGGGGGAAGAAACTTCAAGGTTGCTGCGTCGATGCCATCATAACCAGGGCTTTTGGTGGTCTTTAGGGTGTTCAGTATGACTTCCACTTCTGTGACCAGTACAGGGCGTATAGGCAGGTCCATTTGGCAAGGCGAATCTAGGTAGATGCGTGTATCGTACTCATCCGTGATTGAGCAAGTGTTGAAAGGAGCAAACGTTCTTTCCAGATGAGCCGCAAAGGTTTGGGCTTTCTCCATGTTGGATCGGCACCAGGAACCGTTTGAGCTGAGGATAGGTGGGATCCTTTTAGTTGGCCTTTTCAAATATTTAGTTGAGTTCCAGAGATTGAATTCGATTCCGTTCGGTTCAGCATTTCGCAGGTAATCAGCGACTGATTCATTGCGTAGGTTGAACAGGAGATTCTTTAGGTCCTTGCAAGCACGGTTTAAAGCTGCTTTGTCCCGGGGGTTGCGGCTCAGCTGCCAGACTCTACGGAGGCGTCGTTTAGTACGCAGTTGCTCAGTGACTTCATCAGAGAGGAGAAAGCAATCTCTGTGGGATCTGCATTTGGATACTCCTACTGAAGGGTGAGGAGTGCAGGAATATGCTGCTTCGTGGATGCTGCGGGTTAGAGATTCTACCGCTTCTTCGATATCCTCGCCAGTCTCCAACGAGGTGGTGGGGTCCAATGTCTCTTCGAGCCTTGCTTTAAATCTGTTGATATTTGACTTGCTATTTAAGAGTTTCCTGTAACGTCTATTGACGTCAATAGGCATGTTAATGCGGAAAACAACAGCACAGTGATCAGATAGTAGGTCAAAATCGTTGTGAGTTTGGACTAGGTTTGGGTTGACCCCGCGAGAGATACCGAAGTCCAGAACGTCGGGCACCTTGTTGTGGTCTGTAGGCCAGTAGGTGGGATGTCCGGACGAGAGAGCGAACAGGTTCAATGCTGTCATGCTTGCGAGCAGGGCTGATCCCTTGGGATTGCATAGTCTGGAGCCCCACCAGGTGTGTTTGGCATTGAGATCGCCACCCAATATGAATTTTTGGCCGATGTCTTTAAAGATTTGGTTAAACATTTCTGTTGAGACTTTATGCCTAGGTGGGGCGTAAGCCGCAGCAATTGTCATTGTTCCAGTTGGGGTATCAAGGTTCAGCAAAGCTACTTGTAGCCAAGGTTCGAGGATTGGAGTGCGCTCAGCGTATTTAAGATTAGCTTTCACAATTATGGCTGCACCGCCCCTTGCATTGCCGCTGGGGTGGTTTGCGGATATAAGGTTATAGCCTTTGATGTTGAAGTAGGACATGTCCGTAAAATGGGATTCTGATATGAGCAGAATGTCGACGTTATTTCTTTTTATATACATTTCGACCTCAGGCCTACTTTTGCATAGGCCGTTAGCATTCCAGAGGACCAGCTTCAGACCTATTTGCATAGTGATGCCAAGATGGTGCCCATCATTTGCGTCATCTGGGCGAATTGTGTTTGCATTAACTGCATCATGGCTTGGATCTGAACAAGTAGGGATTGCTCAGAGTCTTTAGACTGCTTGGGGTCACATTTAGTGTGGTTGGACGTTGACTGGTTTCTTAGTATGTCGGCGAAGCTGACGTTGGCTTCAGTGAAGGAAGTGGTGGGAGTTTTGGCTGGGGGTGGAGGTCTCAGCTGATTGTTGGGAGCTAATCGACTGGTTTTACCCTGGTCCCGTTGCTGCACTGCAGCTTTGTAGATTTTACATCCCTTGTATGAAGCAGTGTGACTGTCTCCACAGTGCACACATGTTGGTGGAGCTTCACGCGGTTTGATGCAATCCGTCGACTTATGGTTGCCACTACATTTGACACAGCGAAAAGGCTTACGGCAGTAGCCTTGCGTGTGACCAAATTCCTGGCACCTATGGCATTGAGTGAGGTCGTTGAACTTCTTTGGTGGCTCGATTACAACTATTGCGTTGCACAATCGTTTGATTTCGAAGACAGCTTTGTTGTTGTTAGCAGGCTCTAGGTCTATAAAGAACATCGGTAGAGGCTCTTTGGTGGCTCGGTTCTTGGCATTGGTTATGTGACGGACTGTGTGACCAGTCTTGCTCAAGGCGTTTCGGATGTGATCTACGGGAGTGCTATGGTGGAGATTTCTAATGACAGCTCGGTAGGCTCTTTCCTGCTTGAGTTGGTAGGTATGGAACTCTACGTTTCTTTCAGTCAGAAGTTTCACTAAACTTCTGTAGTTGGTCTCACTGGACGCCATGATTCTAACTTCGCCTTCACGACCTGCTTTGTATGTGAAGCCGTCACTGTCAATAGCTTCACAGAAGGTTGCCTTCATGTCTTCAATGCTTGTGACAGAGGTTATGAAGATAGGTGGCGGTTTCGGTGTAGACTTGGGCGTAGGCTTGGATGTAGAGGCGGCAGCTTGATTCGTTTCATCGTTGGTGGCTAACAGAGCAAAGCTGTTTGTGGAGTTTGCGTATTCCGTTGGACTTTTGGCCGAAGTCAGGATGGCTGGTTTTGGGCGACGACGAGCAATTTCATAAATTGAGTCCTCTGCGTCGGAGACAGAGATTGTAGACGACGAGTCACGGTATTCCCTGGCGATTTTGGTTCTCTTCGTAGTGACTGGAGATCTTCCTTTGCGTTTTATTGCGCTCTTGGCTGCCTGCCAAGGCACGTGGAGAGAACATCGCCCTTCTCCGGCGCTCATCACACCGAGTGGTGAAACTCTAGCAAGCTCTTGCTCTGAGGCCACTGAACTTCAAACGAAGGTCAATCACGCCACTGAACAGTTATTGCTGTTGTTTGCACAAACAACAAGCATGCGCGACGCGCTGAGATTTTATGCTGATAAGGAAAGCTCTGCGCTTGCGTAGACGCGACTGCACTCGACGAGTGTTCGAACACGACTGATTATTATTATTATTATTATTATTATTATTATTATTATTATTATTATTATTATTATTATTATTATTATTATTATTATTATTATTATTATTATTATTTTTATTATTATTATTATTATTATTATTATTATTATTATTATTATTATTATTATTATTATTATTATTATTATTATTATTATTTTTATTATTATTATTATTATTATTATTATTATTATTATTATTATTATTATTATTATTATTATTATTATTATTATTATGTTATGCGTTATGTTACCAGGCACCTTAAATTTGGTGCGTTTATCTGTTTTCGTTATTGAATTATTTGCAAAAAATCGAAAAACGCATTTTTCATGGGGAAGAGGTAGAGGTATTTACAGGGAAGTAGTCACCACTCACTGGACGGCCTAAAAGGCAGGTCAAGGGGGTGGTGTCTCCTAAGACGTCTGACGTGGAGGCTGTTGTCCAGCAGGTTGATTGCAAGCTGGTTGCAGTGGATGTCGAGTCTTTGCATGTGTTTAGAGCTAAAACTGACGATCTCTTCAGTTACCGTTGGCATGCGTAGGTCTTTGTGAAGCGTACGGTTCCTAACGTAGAATGGGGCCTTGGTGATTAGACGCAGGGTTTTGTTTTGGAACCTTTGGAGGATTTCGATGTTCGAATTGGATGCAGTTCCCCATAGTTGGATGCCGTAGGTCCAGACTGGTTTGAGTATGGCCTTGTACAAAAGTACTTTGTTGTCAAGTGACAGTTGTGATTTGTATCCAAACAGCCATCTCATTTGTCGGATTTTTAGGTTTAGCTGCTTCCTCTTGGCTTGGATGTGTGCTGACCAAGTAAGCCTTCTGTCAAGTGTTAGGCCGAGGTATTTGATTGCCGTTTCAGTTGGTAGGGTGTTGCCATTCAGTTGCACCGATGGACATGTTTTGTGCCTTGTGGCGAACGTTATATGAGCAGATTTTGACTCGTTGACCACTATGTTCCACCTTTTGAGCCAGGGTTCGATTAAGGTGAGCTGCGCTTGGAGGATGACTGAGGCTTCAGCAAAGTCATATGATGTTGCTAGGAAGGCTGTGTCGTCTGCGTAGGTGGCAATGGTGATGTCATCTCTCTGCATGATAGGGAGGTCTGCGGTAAAGAGCGTGTAGAGGACAGGCCCCAGCACGCTACCCTGTGGTACTCCGGCATTGATGTTGTGGATGTTGGACTCAGCCCAGTCGCATCTTACATAGAACATCCGACTGTGTAAGTAGGACTTCAGTGTAAGGTAGTATGGAGAAGGGAGCAAAAGTTTGAGTTTGTGCAGGAGTCCTAGGTGCCATACTCTGTCAAAAGCTTGTTTGACGTCTAAGAAAGCTGCCGAACAGTACTTTCTTGACTCCATTGCAGTTAGTATGGTCTGTACCACTCTGTGACACTGTTCGGGCGTTCCATGCTGAGATCTGAAACCAAATTGGTGCTCTGGTATAAGTTTCCGTTCCTCTAGCACTGGCAATAGTCTGGCTAAGAATATTCTCTCGAATATTTTAGAGAGGATTGCCAGCAGGCTGATGGGACGGTAGGAGGCAGGATCCTGTTCAGGCTTCCCGGGCTTGGGTATCATTACAATTTCCGCACACTTCCACTGAGACGGGAAATGGTGAAGCCTAATGATACCGTTGAAGATGGATGTTAGGTATGCAAGTGCGCGTGGGGGAAGAAACTTCAAGGTTGCTGCGTCGATGCCATCATAACCAGGGCTTTTGGTGGTCTTTAGGGTGTTCAGTATGACTTCCACTTCTGTGACCAGTACAGGGCGTATAGGCAGGTCCATTTGGCAAGGCGAATCTAGGTAGATGCGTGTATCGTACTCATCCGTGATTGAGCAAGTGTTGAAAGGAGCAAACGTTCTTTCCAGATGAGCCGCAAAGGTTTGGGCTTTCTCCATGTTGGATCGGCACCAGGAACCGTTTGAGCTGAGGATAGGTGGGATCCTTTTAGTTGGCCTTTTCAAATATTTAGTTGAGTTCCAGAGATTGAATTCGATTCCGTTCGGTTCAGCATTTCGCAGGTAATCAGCGACTGATTCATTGCGTAGGTTGAACAGGAGATTCTTTAGGTCCTTGCAAGCACGGTTTAAAGCTGCTTTGTCCCGGGGGTTGCGGCTCAGCTGCCAGACTCTACGGAGGCGTCGTTTAGTACGCAGTTGCTCAGTGACTTCATCAGAGAGGAGAAAGCAATCTCTGTGGGATCTGCATTTGGATACTCCTACTGAAGGGTGAGGAGTGCAGGAATATGCTGCTTCGTGGATGCTGCGGGTTAGAGATTCTACCGCTTCTTCGATATCCTCGCCAGTCTCCAACGAGGTGGTGGGGTCCAATGTCTCTTCGAGCCTTGCTTTAAATCTGTTGATATTTGACTTGCTATTTAAGAGTTTCCTGTAACGTCTATTGACGTCAATAGGCATGTTAATGCGGAAAACAACAGCACAGTGATCAGATAGTAGGTCAAAATCGTTGTGAGTTTGGACTAGGTTTGGGTTGACCCCGCGAGAGATACCGAAGTCCAGAACGTCGGGCACCTTGTTGTGGTCTGTAGGCCAGTAGGTGGGATGTCCGGACGAGAGAGCGAACAGGTTCAATGCTGTCATGCTTGCGAGCAGGGCTGATCCCTTGGGATTGCATAGTCTGGAGCCCCACCAGGTGTGTTTGGCATTGAGATCGCCACCCAATATGAATTTTTGGCCGATGTCTTTAAAGATTTGGTTAAACATTTCTGTTGAGACTTTATGCCTAGGTGGGGCGTAAGCCGCAGCAATTGTCATTGTTCCAGTTGGGGTATCAAGGTTCAGCAAAGCTACTTGTAGCCAAGGTTCGAGGATTGGAGTGCGCTCAGCGTATTTAAGATTAGCTTTCACAATTATGGCTGCACCGCCCCTTGCATTGCCGCTGGGGTGGTTTGCGGATATAAGGTTATAGCCTTTGATGTTGAAGTAGGACATGTCCGTAAAATGGGATTCTGATATGAGCAGAATGTCGACGTTATTTCTTTTTATATACATTTCGACCTCAGGCCTACTTTTGCATAGGCCGTTAGCATTCCAGAGGACCAGCTTCAGACCTATTTGCATAGTGATGCCAAGATGGTGCCCATCATTTGCGTCATCTGGGCGAATTGTGTTTGCATTAACTGCATCATGGCTTGGATCTGAACAAGTAGGGATTGCTCAGAGTCTTTAGACTGCTTGGGGTCACATTTAGTGTGGTTGGACGTTGACTGGTTTCTTAGTATGTCGGCGAAGCTGACGTTGGCTTCAGTGAAGGAAGTGGTGGGAGTTTTGGCTGGGGGTGGAGGTCTCAGCTGATTGTTGGGAGCTAATCGACTGGTTTTACCCTGGTCCCGTTGCTGCACTGCAGCTTTGTAGATTTTACATCCCTTGTATGAAGCAGTGTGACTGTCTCCACAGTGCACACATGTTGGTGGAGCTTCACGCGGTTTGATGCAATCCGTCGACTTATGGTTGCCACTACATTTGACACAGCGAAAAGGCTTACGGCAGTAGCCTTGCGTGTGACCAAATTCCTGGCACCTATGGCATTGAGTGAGGTCGTTGAACTTCTTTGGTGGCTCGATTACAACTATTGCGTTGCACAATCGTTTGATTTCGAAGACAGCTTTGTTGTTGTTAGCAGGCTCTAGGTCTATAAAGAACATCGGTAGAGGCTCTTTGGTGGCTCGGTTCTTGGCATTGGTTATGTGACGGACTGTGTGACCAGTCTTGCTCAAGGCGTTTCGGATGTGATCTACGGGAGTGCTATGGTGGAGATTTCTAATGACAGCTCGGTAGGCTCTTTCCTGCTTGAGTTGGTAGGTATGGAACTCTACGTTTCTTTCAGTCAGAAGTTTCACTAAACTTCTGTAGTTGGTCTCACTGGACGCCATGATTCTAACTTCGCCTTCACGACCTGCTTTGTATGTGAAGCCGTCACTGTCAATAGCTTCACAGAAGGTTGCCTTCATGTCTTCAATGCTTGTGACAGAGGTTATGAAGATAGGTGGCGGTTTCGGTGTAGACTTGGGCGTAGGCTTGGATGTAGAGGCGGCAGCTTGATTCGTTTCATCGTTGGTGGCTAACAGAGCAAAGCTGTTTGTGGAGTTTGCGTATTCCGTTGGACTTTTGGCCGAAGTCAGGATGGCTGGTTTTGGGCGACGACGAGCAATTTCATAAATTGAGTCCTCTGCGTCGGAGACAGAGATTGTAGACGACGAGTCACGGTATTCCCTGGCGATTTTGGTTCTCTTCGTAGTGACTGGAGATCTTCCTTTGCGTTTTATTGCGCTCTTGGCTGCCTGCCAAGGCACGTGGAGAGAACATCGCCCTTCTCCGGCGCTCATCACACCGAGTGGTGAAACTCTAGCAAGCTCTTGCTCTGAGGCCACTGAACTTCAAACGAAGGTCAATCACGCCACTGAACAGTTATTGCTGTTGTTTGCACAAACAACAAGCATGCGCGACGCGCTGAGATTTTATGCTGATAAGGAAAGCTCTGCGCTTGCGTAGACGCGACTGCACTCGACGAGTGTTCGAACACGACTGATTATTATTATTATTATTATTATTATTATTATTATTATTATTATTATTATTATTATTATTATTATTATTATTATTATTATTATTATTATTATTATTATTATTATTATTATTATTATTATTATTATGTTATGCGTTATGTTACCAGGCACCTTAAATTTGGTGCGTTTATCTGTTTTCGTTATTGAATTATTTGCAAAAAATCGAAAAACGCATTTTTCATGGGGAAGAGGTAGAGGTATTTACAGGGAAGTAGTCACCACTCACTGGACGGCCTAAAAGGCAGGTCAAGGGGGTGGTGTCTCCTAAGACGTCTGACGTGGAGGCTGTTGTCCAGCAGGTTGATTGCAAGCTGGTTGCAGTGGATGTCGAGTCTTTGCATGTGTTTAGAGCTAAAACTGACGATCTCTTCAGTTACCGTTGGCATGCGTAGCTCTTTGTGAAGCGTACGGTTCCTAACGTAGAATGGGGCCTTGGTGATTAGACGCAGGGTTTTGTTTTGGAACCTTTGGAGGATTTCGATGTTCGAATTGGATGCAGTTCCCCATAGTTGGATGCCGTAGGTCCAGACTGGTTTGAGTATGGCCTTGTACAAAAGTACTTTGTTGTCAAGTGACAGTTGTGATTTGTATCCAAACAGCCATCTCATTTGTCGGATTTTTAGGTTTAGCTGCTTCCTCTTGGCTTGGATGTGTGCTGACCAAGTAAGCCTTCTGTCAAGTGTTAGGCCGAGGTATTTGATTGCCGTTTCAGTTGGTAGGGTGTTGCCATTCAGTTGCACCGATGGACATGTTTTGTGCCTTGTGGCGAACGTTATATGAGCAGATTTTGACTCGTTGACCACTATGTTCCACCTTTTGAGCCAGGGTTCGATTAAGGTGAGCTGCGCTTGGAGGATGACTGAGGCTTCAGCAAAGTCATATGATGTTGCTAGGAAGGCTGTGTCGTCTGCGTAGGTGGCAATGGTGATGTCATCTCTCTGCATGATAGGGAGGTCTGCGGTAAAGAGCGTGTAGAGGACAGGCCCCAGCACGCTACCCTGTGGTACTCCGGCATTGATGTTGTGGATGTTGGACTCAGCCCAGTCGCATCTTACATAGAACATCCGACTGTGTAAGTAGGACTTCAGTGTAAGGTAGTATGGAGAAGGGAGCAAAAGTTTGAGTTTGTGCAGGAGTCCTAGGTGCCATACTCTGTCAAAAGCTTGTTTGACGTCTAAGAAAGCTGCCGAACAGTACTTTCTTGACTCCATTGCAGTTAGTATGGTCTGTACCACTCTGTGACACTGTTCGGGCGTTCCATGCTGAGATCTGAAACCAAATTGGTGCTCTGGTATAAGTTTCCGTTCCTCTAGCACTGGCAATAGTCTGGCTAAGAATATTCTCTCGAATATTTTAGAGAGGATTGCCAGCAGGCTGATGGGACGGTAGGAGGCAGGATCCTGTTCAGGCTTCCCGGGCTTGGGTATCATTACAATTTCCGCACACTTCCACTGAGACGGGAAATGGTGAAGCCTAATGATACCGTTGAAGATGGATGTTAGGTATGCAAGTGCGCGTGGGGGAAGAAACTTCAAGGTTGCTGCGTCGATGCCATCATAACCAGGGCTTTTGGTGGTCTTTAGGGTGTTCAGTATGACTTCCACTTCTGTGACCAGTACAGGGCGTATAGGCAGGTCCATTTGGCAAGGCGAATCTAGGTAGATGCGTGTATCGTACTCATCCGTGATTGAGCAAGTGTTGAAAGGAGCAAACGTTCTTTCCAGATGAGCCGCAAAGGTTTGGGCTTTCTCCATGTTGGATCGGCACCAGGAACCGTTTGAGCTGAGGATAGGTGGGATCCTTTTAGTTGGCCTTTTCAAATATTTAGTTGAGTTCCAGAGATTGAATTCGATTCCGTTCGGTTCAGCATTTCGCAGGTAATCAGCGACTGATTCATTGCGTAGGTTGAACAGGAGATTCTTTAGGTCCTTGCAAGCACGGTTTAAAGCTGCTTTGTCCCGGGGGTTGCGGCTCAGCTGCCAGACTCTACGGAGGCGTCGTTTAGTACGCAGTTGCTCAGTGACTTCATCAGAGAGGAGAAAGCAATCTCTGTGGGATCTGCATTTGGATACTCCTACTGAAGGGTGAGGAGTGCAGGAATATGCTGCTTCGTGGATGCTGCGGGTTAGAGATTCTACCGCTTCTTCGATATCCTCGCCAGTCTCCAACGAGGTGGTGGGGTCCAATGTCTCTTCGAGCCTTGCTTTAAATCTGTTGATATTTGACTTGCTATTTAAGAGTTTCCTGTAACGTCTATTGACGTCAATAGGCATGTTAATGCGGAAAACAACAGCACAGTGATCAGATAGTAGGTCAAAATCGTTGTGAGTTTGGACTAGGTTTGGGTTGACCCCGCGAGAGATACCGAAGTCCAGAACGTCGGGCACCTTGTTGTGGTCTGTAGGCCAGTAGGTGGGATGTCCGGACGAGAGAGCGAACAGGTTCAATGCTGTCATGCTTGCGAGCAGGGCTGATCCCTTGGGATTGCATAGTCTGGAGCCCCACCAGGTGTGTTTGGCATTGAGATCGCCACCCAATATGAATTTTTGGCCGATGTCTTTAAAGATTTGGTTAAACATTTCTGTTGAGACTTTATGCCTAGGTGGGGCGTAAGCCGCAGCAATTGTCATTGTTCCAGTTGGGGTATCAAGGTTCAGCAAAGCTACTTGTAGCCAAGGTTCGAGGATTGGAGTGCGCTCAGCGTATTTAAGATTAGCTTTCACAATTATGGCTGCACCGCCCCTTGCATTGCCGCTGGGGTGGTTTGCGGATATAAGGTTATAGCCTTTGATGTTGAAGTAGGACATGTCCGTAAAATGGGATTCTGATATGAGCAGAATGTCGACGTTATTTCTTTTTATATACATTTCGACCTCAGGCCTACTTTTGCATAGGCCGTTAGCATTCCAGAGGACCAGCTTCAGACCTATTTGCATAGTGATGCCAAGATGGTGCCCATCATTTGCGTCATCTGGGCGAATTGTGTTTGCATTAACTGCATCATGGCTTGGATCTGAACAAGTAGGGATTGCTCAGAGTCTTTAGACTGCTTGGTGTCACATTTAGTGTGGTTGGACGTTGACTGGTTTCTTAGTATGTCGGCGAAGCTGACGTTGGCTTCAGTGAAGGAAGTGGTGGGAGTTTTGGCTGGGGGTGGAGGTCTCAGCTGATTGTTGGGAGCTAATCGACTGGTTTTACCCTGGTCCCGTTGCTGCACTGCAGCTTTGTAGATTTTACATCCCTTGTATGAAGCAGTGTGACTGTCTCCACAGTGCACACATGTTGGTGGAGCTTCACGCGGTTTGATGCAATCCGTCGACTTATGGTTGCCACTACATTTGACACAGCGAAAAGGCTTACGGCAGTAGCCTTGCGTGTGACCAAATTCCTGGCACCTATGGCATTGAGTGAGGTCGTTGAACTTCTTTGGTGGCTCGATTACAACTATTGCGTTGCACAATCGTTTGATTTCGAAGACAGCTTTGTTGTTGTTAGCAGGCTCTAGGTCTATAAAGAACATCGGTAGAGGCTCTTTGGTGGCTCGGTTCTTGGCATTGGTTATGTGACGGACTGTGTGACCAGTCTTGCTCAAGGCGTTTCGGATGTGATCTACGGGAGTGCTATGGTGGAGATTTCTAATGACAGCTCGGTAGGCTCTTTCCTGCTTGAGTTGGTAGGTATGGAACTCTACGTTTCTTTCAGTCAGAAGTTTCACTAAACTTCTGTAGTTGGTCTCACTGGACGCCATGATTCTAACTTCGCCTTCACGACCTGCTTTGTATGTGAAGCCGTCACTGTCAATAGCTTCACAGAAGGTTGCCTTCATGTCTTCAATGCTTGTGACAGAGGTTATGAAGATAGGTGGCGGTTTCGGTGTAGACTTGGGCGTAGGCTTGGATGTAGAGGCGGCAGCTTGATTCGTTTCATCGTTGGTGGCTAACAGAGCAAAGCTGTTTGTGGAGTTTGCGTATTCCGTTGGACTTTTGGCCGAAGTCAGGATGGCTGGTTTTGGGCGACGACGAGCAATTTCATAAATTGAGTCCTCTGCGTCGGAGACAGAGATTGTAGACGACGAGTCACGGTATTCCCTGGCGATTTTGGTTCTCTTCGTAGTGACTGGAGATCTTCCTTTGCGTTTTATTGCGCTCTTGGCTGCCTGCCAAGGCACGTGGAGAGAACATCGCCCTTCTCCGGCGCTCATCACACCGAGTGGTGAAACTCTAGCAAGCTCTTGCTCTGAGGCCACTGAACTTCAAACGAAGGTCAATCACGCCACTGAACAGTTATTGCTGTTGTTTGCACAAACAACAAGCATGCGCGACGCGCTGAGATTTTATGCTGATAAGGAAAGCTCTGCGCTTGCGTAGACGCGACTGCACTCGACGAGTGTTCGAACACGACTGATTATTATTATTATTATTATTATTATTATTATTATTATTATTATTATTATTATTATTATTATTATTATTTTTATTATTATTTTTATTATTATTATTATTATTATTATTATTATTATTATTATTATTATTTTTATTATTATTATTATTATGTTATGCGTTATGTTACCAGGCACCTTAAATTTGGTGCGTTTATCTGTTTTCGTTATTGAATTATTTGCAAAAAATCGAAAAACGCATTTTTCATGGGGAAGAGGTAGAGGTATTTACAGGGAAGTAGTCACCACTCACTGGACGGCCTAAAAGGCAGGTCAAGGGGGTGGTGTCTCCTAAGACGTCTGACGTGGAGGCTGTTGTCCAGCAGGTTGATTGCAAGCTGGTTGCAGTGGGTGTCGAGTCTTTGCATGTGTTTAGAGCTAAAACTGACGATCTCTTCAGTTACCGTTGGCATGCGTAGGTCTTTGTGAAGCGTACGGTTCCTAACGTAGAATGGGGCCTTGGTGATTAGACGCAGGGTTTTGTTTTGGAATCTTTGGAGTACAGGGCGTATAGGCAGGTCCATTTGGCAAGGCGAATCTAGGTAGATGCGTGTATCGTACTCATCCGTGATTGAGCAAGTGTTGAAAGGAGCAAACGTTCTTTCCAGATGAGCCGCAAAGGTTTGGGCTTTCTCCATGTTGGATCGGCACCAGGAACCGTTTGAGCTGAGGATAGGTGGGATCCTTTTAGTTGGCCTTTTCAAATATTTAGTTGAGTTCCAGAGATTGAATTCGATTCCGTTCGGTTCAGCATTTCGCAGGTAATCAGCGACTGATTCATTGCGTAGGTTGAACAGGAGATTCTTTAGGTCCTTGCAAGCACGGTTTAAAGCTGCTTTGTCCCGGGGGTTGCGGCTCAGCTGCCAGACTCTACGGAGGCGTCGTTTAGTACGCAGTTGCTCAGTGACTTCATCAGAGAGGAGAAAGCAATCTCTGTGGGATCTGCATTTGGATACTCCTACTGAAGGGTGAGGAGTGCAGGAATATGCTGCTTCGTGGATGCTGCGGGTTAGAGATTCTACCGCTTCTTCGATATCCTCGCCAGTCTCCAACGAGGTGGTGGGGTCCAATGTCTCTTCGAGCCTTGCTTTAAATCTGTTGATATTTGACTTGCTATTTAAGAGTTTCCTGTAACGTCTATTGACGTCAATAGGCATGTTAATGCGGAAAACAACAGCACAGTGATCAGATAGTAGGTCAAAATCGTTGTGAGTTTGGACTAGGTTTGGGTTGACCCCGCGAGAGATACCGAAGTCCAGAACGTCGGGCACCTTGTTGTGGTCTGTAGGCCAGTAGGTGGGATGTCCGGACGAGAGAGCGAACAGGTTCAATGCTGTCATGCTTGCGAGCAGGGCTGATCCCTTGGGATTGCATAGTCTGGAGCCCCACCAGGTGTGTTTGGCATTGAGATCGCCACCCAATATGAATTTTTGGCCGATGTCTTTAAAGATTTGGTTAAACATTTCTGTTGAGACTTTATGCCTAGGTGGGGCGTAAGCCGCAGCAATTGTCATTGTTCCAGTTGGGGTATCAAGGTTCAGCAAAGCTACTTGTAGCCAAGGTTCGAGGATTGGAGTGCGCTCAGCGTATTTAAGATTAGCTTTCACAATTATGGCTGCACCGCCCCTTGCATTGCCGCTGGGGTGGTTTGCGGATATAAGGTTATAGCCTTTGATGTTGAAGTAGGACATGTCCGTAAAATGGGATTCTGATATGAGCAGAATGTCGACGTTATTTCTTTTTATATACATTTCGACCTCAGGCCTACTTTTGCATAGGCCGTTAGCATTCCAGAGGACCAGCTTCAGACCTATTTGCATAGTGATGCCAAGATGGTGCCCATCATTTGCGTCATCTGGGCGAATTGTGTTTGCATTAACTGCATCATGGCTTGGATCTGAACAAGTAGGGATTGCTCAGAGTCTTTAGACTGCTTGGGGTCACATTTAGTGTGGTTGGACGTTGACTGGTTTCTTAGTATGTCGGCGAAGCTGACGTTGGCTTCAGTGAAGGAAGTGGTGGGAGTTTTGGCTGGGGGTGGAGGTCTCAGCTGATTGTTGGGAGCTAATCGACTGGTTTTACCCTGGTCCCGTTGCTGCACTGCAGCTTTGTAGATTTTACATCCCTTGTATGAAGCAGTGTGACTGTCTCCACAGTGCACACATGTTGGTGGAGCTTCACGCGGTTTGATGCAATCCGTCGACTTATGGTTGCCACTACATTTGACATAGCGAAAAGGCTTACGGCAGTAGTCTTGCGTGTGACCAAATTCCTGGCACCTATGGCATTGAGTGAGGTCGTTGAACTTCTTTGGTGGCTCGATTACAACTAATGCGTTGCACAATCGTTTGATTTCGAAGACAGCTTTGTTGTTGTTAGCAGGCTCTAGGTCTATAAAGAACATCGGTAGAGGCTCTTTGGTGGCTCGGTTCTTGGCATTGGTTATGTGACGGACTGTGTGACCAGTCTTGCTCAAGGCGTTTCGGATGTGATCTACGGGAGTGCTATGGTGGAGATTTCTAATGACAGCTCGGTAGGCTCTTTCCTGCTTGAGTTGGTAGGTATGGAACTCTACGTTTCTTTCAGTCAGAAGTTTCACTAAACTTCTGTAGTTGGTCTCGACTGGACGCCATGATTCTAACTTCGCCTTCACGACCTGCTTTGTATGTGAAGCCGTCACTGTCAATAGCTTCACAGAAGGTTGCCTTCATGTCTTCAATGCTTGTGACAGAGGTTATGAAGATAGGTGGCGGTTTCGGTGTAGACTTGGGCGTAGGCTTGGATGTAGAGGCGGCAGCTTGATTCGTTTCATCGTTGGTGGCTAACAGAGCAAAGCTGTTTGTGGAGTTTGCGTATTCCGTTGGACTTTTGGCCGAAGTCAGGATGGCTGGTTTTGGGCGACGACGAGCAATTTCATAAATTGAGTCCTCTGCGTCGGAGACAGAGATTGTAGACGACGAGTCACGGTATTCCCTGGCGATTTGGTCTCTTCGTAGTGACTGGAGATCTTCCTTTGCGTTTTATTGCGCTCTTGGCTGCCTGCCAAGGCACGTGGAGAGAACATCGCCCTTCTCCGGCGCTCATCACACCGAGTGGTGAAACTCTAGCAAGCTCTTGCTCTGAGGCCACTGAACTTCAAACGAAGGTCAATCACGCCACTGAACAGTTTTGTTTGTGCACAAACAACAAGCATGCGCGACGCACTGAGATTTTATGCTGATAAGGAAAGCTCTGCGCTTGCGTAGACACGACTGCACTCGACGAGTGTTCAACACGACTGATTATTATTATTAT
>JAWNOI010000208.1:0-50649 GCA_035046045.1 Zaprionus bogoriensis | reverse complement strand
AAACATAGCTAATGAAAAAGCTCATTAGCTCAACATTTTGGTGACCCCGACGTGATCTTTTCGTGAACAATTATAAAAGTGATTATAAATTAATTAAAATCACTAGAAATTGCGCTAAAATTTCTAATACATTACATACATTTGTGCTTGTACATACATAAGTGCCGCTTTAGTTGCCGCGCGCTTTATGTACATAACAGCAGTTACCTGCATAGCAAAGTTGTTGTTGTTTCTTTTTACTTCTTTGCTAGTGCAGTTTGCTAAATCAGAGCATCGGCTTGCTTTGCCTTTCTGCTTTGTGCACAACCCAGCAAACATTTTGTGCACATAAATAAATTTGATAAAATTAAACAAAATATACATTTGTGCTTGCGCCACATAAGTGCCGTTTTAGTTGTCGCGCGCTTTATGTACATAACAGCAGTTACATGCATAGCAAAGTTGTTGTTGTTTCCTTTCATCTTCTTTGCTAGTGCAGTTCGCTAAATCGGAGCATCGGCTTGCTTTGCCTTTCTGCTTTGTGCACAACCCAGCAAACATTTTGTGCACATAAATACATTTAACAAAATAAATTCGTCGGTACGGTATATAAAGGCAATCGCGGTAAAATGCCAATGGACTCAACTATGAACTTTGATGAAAACAAAGTTGATTTTTTTAAACGCAAAGCCAATTCTATATTTGCGCGCACCCAACAAATTGGACAGTCCCTCAGCAACGATGTGATAAAATCTTCCAGCGAAGAAGAACTGTCATTGCGCTTGTTGGACAAAACTCAAGCGTCTTTTATTTTGGCCCATGACAGTCTGGAAGAGCTTGACTTCAACGAAATTGGCAGCCCAATGCGAGATGAGTTTGAAGAATTGGTCCTGTCATTAAAGGCGGTCGATCAGCAGGAAATACGAAGACGTAACTTCGCTGGTGTTCGGTGCTCAACATTGCGGCCTGAAATGTCTATGGATGTATTGTCAGTTCAAGCTCAAAGGAGAGCAAATTTGCCAGAATTGAAGTTGCCGGAGTTTAGTGGTGGCTACGTGGAGTATGCCGATTTCTACACCATGTTTTCCACCGCCATCGACTAGGATTCCGATTTGTCTCCAGTTGCGAAGCTGCAGCATTTAAAATCATGCCTCAAAGGCTCTGCGTTGGATGCCATCAGAGCCCTCGAAATATCAGCGGATAATTATGCCGTCGCATTAGATATATTAGACAAGCGGTATAATAACAAGCGTCTTATCTTTCAGGCACACATCAGCACAATCTTGGGTATTCAGAAGGTAGAGGTAGTGTCAGCTGTGAAGCTACGATGCTTGTCGGATACATTTATTGCTAACTTGCGTGCTCTGCAATCCATAGGCAGCTCAGAACAAATCTCTGACTGTATAATCGTCCATAGCATATTGCAGAAGCTCGATATTGCATCGCGAACAGCGTGGGAGGAATCTAGTACAGCTGATAGGATACCAACTGTCAAGCAGTTCATCGATTTTCTGGAGAAACGCTGTCAACGCTTAGAAAATGTGGAACATTCGGCAGAAGCATTTAACCAGGTGGGTGCAACTCGTAAACCTAGCCACAATCGGAGCTCGTTTCTCACTGCTAGAGCACAACCTGCGGCCTGCGTGTGCTGCAATGAGTCTGGCCATTTTATATACAATTGTAACCAATTCTTGAGTTTAACTCCACAATTTCGCCTTCGAGATGCTAAGAGGCTGACATTATGCATCAACTGTTTGAAGCCAGGGCATCAAATGCGCAACTGCAAGGCCGGATCTTGTCGAACATGTGGAGGAAAACATCATAGCCTGCTCCATTTTGAGTCGCAGCCCACATCGCATTTAAATCAAAGTCCTACATCAGAAACGGAAAATTCAACAAATCAGCCTTTTTCTAGCAGCCAGCCAGTAAACATCACTACCTCTACTTCTCTGATCGCTCAGGATTCTGTGCCTGATGCTGTGTTCCTAGCAACAGCAATTGTAAATTTAAAAAATCGATCTGGTGCTTGGATTCCCTGCCGTGCACTGCTCGACTCTGGATCGCAGTTGCACATTGTTACGTCTCGTTTGGCACACCAGTTACAATTGCCACGGAAAAGGTCAACTGCAGCTGTTGCTGGAATTGGTGATTCAAGATTTGCTTCCGACGGATTTTCTGTAAGCATTAATCTCAAATCTCTTGCTTCAGATTATTCTGTCAGCATCTCTGCTTTGGTTGCTCCTACCATAACGGATAATCAGCCCAATATGACTGTGTGCTCGGAAGGATGGAGAATCCCAGCCAATTATAAGCTAGCCGATCCTGAATTTTGTAAATCCCAGAAAGTGGATTTACTCATCGGAGCCAGTCTTTTCTTTGACCTGTTGTGCGTTGGGCAGATCAAGCTTGGTCCAGGTCTGCCATTACTTCAAAAGACTCGTCTTGGATGGATTGTCACAGGCGGAGGCAATGATTCAAAACGATCTACAGCTTTAGTAGCTCAATTACCATCCGATGACGGAAAGCCGTTCGATATGCGATTGGACGAACTTGTGCGTCGTTTTTGGGAAGTGGAGAGCCATGACGATACCTTTTCGTCTGGCATCAAAGAGGAGCGTGAGTGCGAAGCTCATTTTGTTGCCAATTTCTATCGGCTACCTACTGGTGAATATTCAGTTCGCCTTCCAACAAGACACAGTTTTGATGCGCTCGGCGAGTCTTTTATTCAGGCCCATCGTCGTTTTCTCAACTTGGAGAGTAAACTCGAACGTCGTCCGCAGCTAAAGGCTCAGTACTCTTCATTCATTCAGGAGTATTTGGAACTGAAGCACATGTCTCCTGTGAAGAAAGATTCGCTACAGCTTTGCAGATATTTTTTGCCCCACCACTGTGTGCTGAAGGAACAAAGCACTACGACCAAGCTCCGTGTGGTTTTTGATGGCTCGGCGAGCTCATCCACTGGATACTCGTTGAACGATGTGCTCATGGCAGGCCCCACTATTCAGCCTAAGCTCTTCAACACGTTGCTGCAATTTCGAACGTTTCCTGTTGCATTGACTGGTGACATTTGTAAGATGTATCGGTGCGTTCGGGTGGCCGAGCCCGATAGCTACTTGCAATGCATTTTATGGAGAAATTCACCACAAGAAGAGATACAAACCTTTAAATTGGATACAGTGACGTACGGCACAAAGCCTGCATCGTTCTTAGCTATCCGTGCCATGCAACAATTGGCCAAAGACGAGGAAGCCTCATTCCCTATTGGTTCCAAAATCGGCTTACGGGATTTTTACGTTGATGATTTAATTTCTGGTGGCAATTCGACTGAGGATACTCTGGAGATTATGCGGCAGACTGCTCAGCTTCTGGCAAAAGGCGGTTTCCAGTTGCGGAAGTGGTGCTCCAACGACCCTGGTGTTCTGCAACAGATTACGGATGCAGAGAAAGATACTTTTCTCAAATCCGATGACGGCAGCGACATCACAAAAACGCTAGGCCTCGCCTGGGACCCAACTTCAGATTCACTTCTTTTTTGTTTTCCACCTATACAGGTTGTTGTGAAGCCTACAAAGCGATCAGTTTTGTCTATAATCGCCCGCTTCTACGACCCTCTTGGCCTCATTAGCCCTGTGATAACGAAGGCAAAATTTTCCTGCAGCAGCTGTGGGCTCAAAAACTTGATTGGGATGAGAGTCTTCCCATATCACTGGCCTCATCGTGGCTCAAGCTGGCTGACGAGATTGGCACTACCCAGAAGGTTAATTTTCCTCGCAAGGTTATGCACTCCAATCAAACAATTGAAGTTCTCGGATTCAGTGACGCTAGCTCTCTTGCCTACGGAGGATGCGTTTACGTTGTATCAGTTGTGGATGGCCAGAGGCAAGCCCACTTGCTCTGTTCGAAATCAAGAGTTGCGCCTCTGAAAACTCTTACTGTGCCCAAGCTGGAATTATGCGCCGCGCTACTATTTGCTCAGCTCATGCATGATATTCGTCAGATGAATCTCTTTGATTGCCGCTACGTTTGCTAGTCTGACTCTTCTGTGGTCCTAACATGGCTAAGAAATGAGCCTTCTCGATTCCAAGTTTTTGTGGCTAATCGTATTTCTTTGATACAAGAGCTGTCAAATGGCATGAATTGGCGCTATGTACCTACTAGTTACAACCCAGCGGATATCCTGTCTAGGGGTGCTCTTCCTAGCGAGCTGTTGGCATCTACACTTTGGTTTTCTGGTCCAAATTTTCTCATAGAACGGCAGGATGCTTGGCCGGAGTCTTGTCTTCCTGAGAAGCTGCTTCCTGAACTGAAGAAAAGTGCTCTGGTTGGTATTCGCGCATTTGTTGATGTGCCAGGTGGTTGCAAATTTTCCAATTCCTGGGAAAAACTAAAGCGTATCTTCGCTTTCATCTACAAGTTTCGGAATCGAGTCAGACACCCTGACCTCACAGTGGAGCACATAAAAAATGGAAGCTATTTGATACTGAGAGCAATCCAGATGTCCTGTTTCGCCGATGAGTATCAAAGCTTGAAAGGCAGCAAAACGTTAAAGTCGACCGGCGCGATTGTCTCCCTCAACCCATTTTTGGATGAATTTGGTGTCATGCGAGTTGGTGGCCGGCTGAGAAACTCAACATTAGATTTCGAGGCTCAGCATCCGATTATTCTTCCGAGACAACATCCAGTAACCCGTGCGATAATAATGCACGCTCATCAGCGAAATTTACATGCTGGTCCCCGCGCTTTGCTTGCTCACATCCGGCTCCAATATTGGCCTATTGGTGGCCGCAAGACAGTTTCCAGCGTTGTGAGCAAATGCATAATGTGCTTTAAAGCTAAGCCACGTCTTGTTGAGCACATGATGGCGGACCTCCCAAAGGATCGTGTGAGCGCAACGTCTACGTTCATGGTGACAGGCTTAGATTTCTGTGGGCCATTCTATTACAAGAGCGAAATTCGAAATAGAGCGCCCATTAAAACCTACATATGTGTATTTATATGCTTTGCCACGAAAGCAGTACACTTAGAGCTGGCCCAAGATTTGTCGAAATCCACGTTCCTGAGCGCCTTGAAGAGATTCATATTAACTCGTGGAAAGCCTATGCGTATCTGGTCGGATAACGCTACTAATTTCGTGGGAGCCAAGAGCGAATTGTCGGAATTAAAGCGGCTATTCCTGAGCAGTTCTCACATTAAATCGGTAATGGATTTTTGCCTCTCAGATAACATCGAATGGCGTTTTATTCCCCCTCGATCTCCACATTTTGGTGGATTGTGGGAGGCGGCTGTTAAAACCGCAAAGTATCACTTCTATCGCGCTGTTGAACCATCGTTGCTGTCATTTGATGAGTTGCGGACACTTGTTTGCCACATTGCTGCGATAATCAATTCAAGACCTTTGGTGCCTCTTTCAGAAAACCCTGCAGATCTTGAGGTGCTGACTCCTGTTCATTTTCTTGGCACTGAACCTCTGGTTATGTTTCCTGAGCCTGATGTCACTGGATTAAATCTTAATCGTTTGGATCGCTATCAGCGAATATCTTACTATCAACAGGTGTTCTGGGCTCGATGGCGCGAAGAATACCTTACAATTTTGCAGCAGCGTGTCAAGTGGCGCACTCCCCAACCTGGCCTAAATATCAACGATATCGTGTTGGTTAAAGATGAGAACCTGCCTCCTCTCAACCGGCCATTGGCGCGAATAGTGGAGCTCATACCTGGAGCGGAAAAAGTAGTTCGAGTTGCTGTTCTAAAGACAGCGACCGGGACAATTAAGAGAGTAATTCGGAAACTTTGTGTGCTGCCGAAACAAGATTCTGTTGAAAGCCCCTGCCTTCCAACGGGGGGAGTATGTTGGGTTATGCAGCCGAATCAGCATACAAGGCAATCCAGTGAATGATCACTCTCTCTCTCTTTATACCTTTGCTTAGTTTTGGCCTTCTGCCTGCGTGCAGAGATCTTATGTTTGTTAGTTCGTTTTTATTCGCTTTCTATTCGCCTTACTGTCGAGAGCGTATTCGGAAAATACAAAATCGCGTTTTTTCTTTGAGCTGCACAGGCAACGTCGTGCCTGCATGCCTAGTATATAAACAAAAACTAAAAATTGTTAATATCGCCCTGAGTGGCCAAATAAAGAATTAATCAATTAATTCAGTGAGTGTTTATTTGGACAAACATAGCTAATGAAAAAGCTCATTAGCTCAACATTTTGGTGACCCCGACGTGATCTTTTCGTGAACAATTATAAAAGTGATTATAAATTAATTAAAATCACTAGAAATTGCGCTAAAATTTCTAATACATTACATACATTTGTGCTTGTACATACATAAGTGCCGCTTTAGTTGCCGCGCGCTTTATGTACATAACAGCAGTTACCTGCATAGCAAAGTTGTTGTTGTTTCTTTTTACTTCTTTGCTAGTGCAGTTCGCTAAATCAGAGCATCGGCTTGCTTTGCCTTTCTGCTTTGTGCACAACCCAGCAAACATTTTGTGCACATAAATAAATTTGATAAAATTAAACATTATATACATTTGTGCTTGCGCCACATAAGTGCCGTTTTAGTTGTCGCGCGCTTTATGTACATAACAGCAGTTACATGCATAGCAAAGTTGTTGTTGTTTCCTTTCATCTTCTTTGCTAGTGCAGTTCGCTAAATCGGAGCATCGGCTTGCTTTGCCTTTCTGCTTTGTGCACAACCCAGCAAACATTTTGTGCACATAAATACATTTAACAAAATAAATTCGTCGGTACGGTATATAAAGGCAATCGCGGTAAAATGCCAATGGACTCAACTATGAACTTTGATGAAAACAAAGTTGATTTTTTTAAACGCAAAGCCAATTCTATATTTGCGCGCACCCAACAAATTGGACAGTCCCTCAGCAACGATGTGATAAAATCTTCCAGCGAAGAAGAACTGTCATTGCGCTTGTTGGACAAAACTCAAGCGTCTTTTATTTTGGCCCATGACAGTCTGGAAGAGCTTGACTTCAACGAAATTGGCAGCCCAATGCGAGATGAGTTTGAAGAATTGGTCCTGTCATTAAAGGCGGTCGATCAGCAGGAAATACGAAGACGTAACTTCGCTGGTGTTCGGTGCTCAACATTGCGGCCTGAAATGTCTATGGATGTATTGTCAGTTCAAGCTCAAAGGAGAGCAAATTTGCCAGAATTGAAGTTGCCGGAGTTTAGTGGTGGCTACGTGGAGTATGCCGATTTCTACACCATGTTTTTCACCGCCATCGACTAGGATTCCGATTTGTCTCCAGTTGCGAAGCTGCAGCATTTAAAATCATGCCTCAAAGGCTCTGCGTTGGATGCCATCAGAGCCCTCGAAATATCAGCGGATAATTATGCCGTCGCATTAGATATATTAGACAAGCGGTATAATAACAAGCGTCTTATCTTTCAGGCACACATCAGCACAATCTTGGGTATTCAGAAGGTAGAGGTAGTGTCAGCTGTGAAGCTACGATGCTTGTCGGATACATTTATTGCTAACTTGCGTGCTCTGCAATCCATAGGCAGCTCAGAACAAATCTCTGACTGTATAATCGTCCATAGCATATTGCAGAAGCTCGATATTGCATCGCGAACAGCGTGGGAGGAATCTAGTACAGCTGATAGGATACCAACTGTCAAGCAGTTCATCGATTTTCTGGAGAAACGCTGTCAACGCTTAGAAAATGTGGAACATTCGGCAGAAGCATTTAACCAGGTGGGTGCAACTCGTAAACCTAGCCACAATCGGAGCTCGTTTCTCACTGCTAGAGCACAACCTGCGGCCTGCGTGTGCTGCAATGAGTCTGGCCATTTTATATACAATTGTAACCAATTCTTGAGTTTAACTCCACAATTTCGCCTTCGAGATGCTAAGAGGCTGACATTATGCATCAACTGTTTGAAGCCAGGGCATCAAATGCGCAACTGCAAGGCCGGATCTTGTCGAACATGTGGAGGAAAACATCATAGCCTGCTCCATTTTGAGTCGCAGCCCACATCGCATTTAAATCAAAGTCCTACATCAGAAACGGAAAATTCAACAAATCAGCCTTTTTCTAGCAGCCAGCCAGTAAACATCACTACCTCTACTTCTCTGATCGCTCAGGATTCTGTGCCTGATGCTGTGTTCCTAGCAACAGCAATTGTAAATTTAAAAAATCGATCTGGTGCTTGGATTCCCTGCCGTGCACTGCTCGACTCTGGATCGCAGTTGCACATTGTTACGTCTCGTTTGGCACACCAGTTACAATTGCCACGGAAAAGGTCAACTGCAGCTGTTGCTGGAATTGGTGATTCAAGATTTGCTTCCGACGGATTTTCTGTAAGCATTAATCTCAAATCTCTTGCTTCAGATTATTCTGTCAGCATCTCTGCTTTGGTTGCTCCTACCATAACGGATAATCAGCCCAATAGGACTGTGTGCTCGGAAGGATGGAGAATCCCAGCCAATTATAAGCTAGCCGATCCTGAATTTTGTAAATCCCAGAAAGTTGATTTACTCATCGGAGCCAGTCTTTTCTTTGACCTGTTGTGCGTTGGGCAGATCAAGCTTGGTCCAGGTCTGCCATTACTTCAAAAGACTCGTCTTGGATGGATTGTCACAAGCGGAGGCAATGATTCAAAACGAACTACAGCTTTAGTAGCTCAATTACCATCCGATGACGGAAAGCCGTTCGATATGCGATTGGACGAACTTGTGCGTCGTTTTTGGGAAGTGGAGAGCCATGACGATACCTTTTCGTCTGGCATCAAAGAGGAGCGTGAGTGCGAAGCTCATTTTGTTGCCAATTTCTATCGGCTACCTACTGGTGAATATTCAGTTCGCCTTCCAACAAGACACAGTTTTGATGCGCTCGGCGAGTCTTTTATTCAGGCCCATCGTCGTTTTCTCAACTTGGAGAGTAAACTCGAACGTCGTCCGCAGCTAAAGGCTCAGTACTCTTCATTCATTCAGGAGTATTTGGAACTGAAGCACATGTCTCCTGTGAAGAAAGATTCGCTACAGCTTTGCAGATATTTTTTGCCCCACCACTGTGTGCTGAAGGAACAAAGCACTACGACCAAGCTCCGTGTGGTTTTTGATGGCTCGGCGAGCTCATCCACTGGATACTCGTTGAACGATGTGCTCATGGCAGGCCCCACTATTCAGCCTAAGCTCTTCAACACGTTGCTGCAATTTCGAACGTTTCCTGTTGCATTGACTGGTGACATTTGTAAGATGTATCGGTGCGTTCGGGTGGCCGAGCACGATAGTTACTTGCAATGCATTTTATGGAGAAATTCACCACAAGAAGAGATACAAACCTTTAAATTGGATACAGTGACGTACGGCACAAAGCCTGCATCGTTCTTAGCTATCCGTGCCATGCAACAGTTGGCCAAAGACGAGGAAGCCTCATTCCCTATTGGTTCCAAAATCGCCTTACGTGATTTTTACGTTGATGATTTAATTTCTGGTGGCAATTCGACTGAGGATACTCTGGAGATTATGCGGCAGACTGCTCAGCTTCTGGCAAAAGGCGGTTTCCAGTTGCGGAAGTGGTGCTCCAACGACCCTGGGGTCCTGCAACAGATTCCAGATGCAGAGAAAGACACCTTTCTTAAATTCGACGACGGCAGCGACATCACAAAAACGCTAGGCCTCGCCTGGGACCCAACTTCAGATTCACTTCTTTTTTGTTTTCCACCTATACAGGTTGTTGTGAAGCCTACAAAGCGATCAGTTTTGTCTATAATCGCCCGCTTCTACGACCCTCTTGGCCTCATTAGCCCTGTGATAACGAAGGCAAAATTTTCCTGCAGCAGCTGTGGGCTCAAAAACTTGATTGGGATGAGAGTCTTCCCATATCACTGGCCTCATCGTGGCTCAAGCTGGCTGACGAGATTGGCACTACCCAGAAGGTTAATTTTCCTCGCAAGGTTATGCACTCCAATCAAACAATTGAAGTTCTCGGATTCAGTGACGCTAGCTCTCTTGCCTACGGAGGATGCGTTTACGTTGTATCAGTTGTGGATGGCCAGAGGCAAGCCCACTTGCTCTGTTCGAAATCAAGAGTTGCGCCTCTGAAAACTCTTACTGTGCCCAAGCTGGAATTATGCGCCGCGCTACTACTTGCTCAGCTCATGCATAATATTCGTCAGATGAATCTCTTTGATTGCCGCTACGTTTGCTAGTCTGGTCCTAACATGGCTAAGAAATGAGCCTTCTCGATTCCAAGTTTTTGTGGCTAATCGTATTTCTTTGATACAAGAGCTGTCAAATGGCATGGATTGGCGCTATGTACCTACTAGTTACAACCCAGCGGATATCCTGTCTAGGGGTGCTCTTCCTAGCGAGCTGTTGGCATCTACACTTTGGTTTTCTGGTCCAAATTTTCTCATAGAACGGCAGGATGCTTGGCCGGAGTCTTGTCTTCCTGAGAAGCTGCTTCCTGAACTGAAGAAAAGTGCTCTGGTTGGTATTCGCGCATTTGTTGATGTGCCAGGTGGTTGCAAATTTTCCAATTCCTGGGAAAAACTAAAGCGTGTCTTCGCTTTCATCTACAAGTTTCGGAATCGAGTCAGACACCCTGACCTCACAGTGGAGCACATAAAAAAAGGAAGCTATTTGCTACTGAGAGCAATCCAGATGTCCTGTTTCGCCGATGAGTATCAAAGCTTGAAAGGCAGCAAAACGTTAAAGTCGACCGGCGCAATTGTCTCCCTCAACCCATTTTTGGATGAATTTGGTGTCATGCGAGTTGGTGGCCGGCTGAGAAACTCAACATTAGATTTCGAGGCTCAGCATCCGATTTTTCTTCCGAGACAACATCCAGTAACCCGTGCGATAATAATGCACGCTCATCAGCGAAATTTACATGCTGGTCCCCGCGCTTTGCTTGCTCATATCCGGCTCCAATATTGGCCTATTGGTGGCCGCAAGACAGTTTCCAGCGTTGTGAGCAAATGCATAATGTGCTTTAAAGCTAAGCCACGTCTTGTTGAGCACATGATGGCGGACCTCCCAAAGGATCGTGTGAGCGCAACGTCTACGTTCATGGTGACAGGCTTAGATTTCTGTGGGCCATTCTATTACAAGAGCTTTGCCACGAAAGCAGTACACTTAGAGCTGGCCCAAGATTTGTCGAAATCCACGTTCCTGAGCGCCTTGAAGAGATTCATATTAACTCGTGGAAAGCCTATGCGTATCTGGTCGGATAACGCTACTAATTTCGTGGGAGCCAAGAGCGAATTGTCGGAATTAAAGCGGCTATTCCTGAGCAGTTCTCACATTAAATCGGTAATGGATTTTTGCCTCTCAGATAACATCGAATGGCGTTTTATTCCCCCTCGATCTCCACATTTTGGTGGATTGTGGGAGGCGGCTGTTAAAACCGCAAAGTATCACTTCTATCGCGCTGTTGAACCATCGTTGCTGTCATTTGATGAGTTGCGGACACTTGTTTGCCACATTGCTGCGATAATCAATTCAAGACCTTTGGTGCCTCTTTCAGAAAACCCTGCAGATCTTGAGGTGCTGACTCCTGTTCATTTTCTTGGCACTGAACCTCTGGTTATGTTTCCTGAGCCTGATGTCACTGGATTAAATCTTAATCGTTTGGATCGCTATCAGCGAATATCTTACTATCAACAGGTGTTCTGGGCTCGATGGCGCGAAGAATACCTTACAATTTTGCAGCAGCGTGTCAAGTGGCGCACTCCCCAACCTGGCCTAAATATCAACGATATCGTGTTGGTTAAAGATGAGAACCTGCCTCCTCTCAACCGGCCATTGGCGCGAATAGTGGAGCTCATACCTGGAGCGGAAAAAGTAGTTCGAGTTGCTGTTCTAAAGACAGCGACCGGGACAATTAAGAGAGTAATTCGGAAACTTTGTGTGCTGCCGAAACAAGATTCTGTTGAAAGCCCCTGCCTTCCAACGGGGGGAGTATGTTGGGTTATGCAGCCGAATCAGCATACAAGGCAATCCAGTGAATGATCACTCTCTCTCTCTTTATACCTTTGCTTAGTTTTGGCCTTCTGCCTGCGTGCAGAGATCTTATGTTTGTTAGTTCGTTTTTATTCGCTTTCTATTCGCCTTACTGTCGAGAGCATATTCGGAAAATACAAAATCGCGTTTTTTCTTTGAGCTGCACAGGCAACGTCGTGCCTGCATGCCTAGTATATAAACAAAAACTAAAAATTGTTAATATCGCCCTGAGTGGCCAAATAAAGAATTAATCAATTAATTCAGTGAGTGTTTATTTGGACAAACATAGCTAATGAAAAAGCTCATTAGCTCAACATTTTGGTGACCCCGACGTGATCTTTTCGTGAACAATTATAAAAGTGATTATAAATTAATTAAAATCACTAGAAATTGCGCTAAAATTTCTAATACATTACATACATTTGTGCTTGTACATACATAAGTGCCGCTTTAGTTGCCGCGCGCTTTATGTACATAACAGCAGTTACCTGCATAGCAAAGTTGTTGTTGTTTCTTTTTACTTCTTTGCTAGTGCAGTTTGCTAAATCAGAGCATCGGCTTGCTTTGCCTTTCTGCTTTGTGCACAACCCAGCAAACATTTTGTGCACATAAATAAATTTGATAAAATTAAACATTATATACATTTGTGCTTGCGCCACATAAGTGCCGTTTTAGTTGTCGCGCGCTTTATGTACATAACAGCAGTTACATGCATAGCAAAGTTGTTGTTGTTTCCTTTCATCTTCTTTGCTAGTGCAGTTCGCTAAATCGGAGCATCGGCTTGCTTTGCCTTTCTGCTTTGTGCACAACCCAGCAAACATTTTGTGCACATAAATACATTTAACAAAATAAATTCGTCGGTACGGTATATAAAGGCAATCGCGGTAAAATGCCAATGGACTCAACTATGAACTTTGATGAAAACAAAGTTGATTTTTTTAAACGCAAAGCCAATTCTATATTTGCGCGCACCCAACAAATTGGACAGTCCCTCAGCAACGATGTGATAAAATCTTCCAGCGAAGAAGAACTGTCATTGCGCTTGTTGGACAAAACTCAAGCGTCTTTTATTTTGGCCCATAACAGTCTGGAAGAGCTTGACTTCAACGAAATTGGCAGCCCAATGCGAGATGAGTTTGAAGAATTGGTCCTGTCATTAAAGGCGGTCGATCAGCAGGAAATACGAAGACGTAACTTCGCTGGTGTTCGGTGCTCAACATTGCGGCCTGAAATGTCTATGGATGTATTGTCAGTTCAAGCTCAAAGGAGAGCAAATTTGCCAGAATTGAAGTTGCCGGAGTTTAGTGGTGGCTACGTGGAGTATGCCGATTTCTACACCATGTTTTCCACCGCCATCGACTAGGATTCCGATTTGTCTCCAGTTGCGAAGCTGCAGCATTTAAAATCATGCCTCAAAGGCTCTGCGTTGGATGCCATCAGAGCCCTCGAAATATCAGCGGATAGTTATGCCGTCGCATTAGATATATTAGACAAGCGGTATAATAACAAGCGTCTTATCTTTCAGGCACACATCAGCACAATCTTGGGTATTCAGAAGGTAGAGGTAGTGTCAGCTGTGAAGCTACGATGCTTGTCGGATACATTTATTGCTAACTTGCGTGCTCTGCAATCCATAGGCAGCTCAGAACAAATCTCTGACTGTATAATCGTCCATAGCATATTGCAGAAGCTCGATATTGCATCGCGAACAGCGTGGGAGGAATCTAGTACAGCTGATAGGATACCAACTGTCAAGCAGTTCATCGATTTTCTGGAGAAACGCTGTCAACGCTTAGAAAATGTGGAACATTCGGCAGAAGCATTTAACCAGGTGGGTGCAACTCGTAAACCTAGCCACAATCGGAGCTCGTTTCTCACTGCTAGAGCACAACCTGCGGCCTGCGTGTGCTGCAATGAGTCTGGCCATTTTATATACAATTGTAACCAATTCTTGAGTTTAACTCCACAATTTCGCCTTCGAGATGCTAAGAGGCTGACATTATGCATCAACTGTTTGAAGCCAGGGCATCAAATGCGCAACTGCAAGGCCGGATCTTGTCGAACATGTGGAGGTAAACATCATAGCCTGCTCCATTTTGAGTCGCAGCCCACATCGCATTTAAATCAAAGTCCTACATCAGAAACGGAAAATTCAACAAATCAGCCTTTTTCTAGCAGCCAGCCAGTAAACATCACTACCTCTACTTCTCTGATCGCTCAGGATTCTGTGCCTGATGCTGTGTTCCTAGCAACAGCAATTGTAAATTTAAAAAATCGATCTGGTGCTTGGATTCCCTGCCGTGCACTGCTCGACTCTGGATCGCAGTTGCACATTGTTACGTCTCGTTTGGCACACCAGTTACAATTGCCACGGAAAAGGTCAACTGCAGCTGTTGCTGGAATTGGTGATTCAAGATTTGCTTCCGACGGATTTTCTGTAAGCATTAATCTCAAATCTCTTGCTTCAGATTATTCTGTCAGCATCTCTGCTTTGGTTGCTCCTACCATAACGGATAATCAGCCCAATAGGACTGTGTGCTCGGAAGGATGGAGAATCCCAGCCAATTATAAGCTAGCCGATCCTGAATTTTGTAAATCCCAGAAAGTGGATTTACTCATCGGAGCCAGTCTTTTCTTTGACCTGTTGTGCGTTGGGCAGATCAAGCTTGGTCCAGGTCTGCCATTACTTCAAAAGACTCGTCTTGGATGGATTGTCACAAGCGGAGGCAATGATTCAAAACGAACTACAGCTTTAGTAGCTCAATTACCATCCGATGACGGAAAGCCGTTCGATATGCGATTGGACGAACTTGTGCGTCGTTTTTGGGAAGTGGAGAGCCATGACGATACCTTTTCGTCTGGCATCAAAGAGGAGCGTGAGTGCGAAGCTCATTTTGTTGCCAATTTCTATCGGCTACCTACTGGTGAATATTCAGTTCGCCTTCCAACAAGACACAGTTTTGATGCGCTCGGCGAGTCTTTTATTCATGCCCATCGTCGTTTTCTCAACTTGGAGAGTAAACTCGAACGTCGTCCGCAGCTAAAGGCTCAGTACTCTTCATTCATTCAGGAGTATTTGGAACTGAAGCACATGTCTCCTGTGAAGAAAGATTCGCTACAGCTTTGCAGATATTTTTTGCCCCACCACTGTGTGCTGAAGGAACAAAGCACTACGACCAAGCTCCGTGTGGTTTTTGATGGCTCGGCGAGCTCATCCACTGGATACTCGTTGAACGATGTGCTCATGGCAGGCCCCACTATTCAGCCTAAGCTCTTCAACACGTTGCTGCAATTTCGAACGTTTCCTGTTGCATTGACTGGTGACATTTGTAAGATGTATCGGTGCGTTCGGGTGGCCGAGCACGATAGTTACTTGCAATGCATTTTATGGAGAAATTCACCACAAGAAGAGATACAAACCTTTAAATTGGATACAGTGACGTACGGCACAAAGCCTGCATCGTTCTTAGCTATCCGTGCCATGCAACAGTTGGCCAAAGACGAGGAAGCCTCATTCCCTATTGGTTCCAAAATCGCCTTACGTGATTTTTACGTTGATGATTTAATTTCTGGTGGCAATTCGACTGAGGATACTCTGGAGATTATGCGGCAGACTGCTCAGCTTCTGGCAAAAGGCGGTTTCCAGTTGCGGAAGTGGTGCTCCAACGACCCTGGGGTCCTGCAACAGATTCCAGATGCAGAGAAAGACACCTTTCTTAAATTCGACGACGGCAGCGACATCACAAAAACGCTAGGCCTCGCCTGGGACCCAACTTCAGATTCACTTCTTTTTTGTTTTCCACCTATACAGGTTGTTGTGAAGCCTACAAAGCGATCAGTTTTGTCTATAATCGCCCGCTTCTACGACCCTCTTGGCCTCATTAGCCCTGTGATAACGAAGGCAAAATTTTCCTGCAGCAGCTGTGGGCTCAAAAACTTGATTGGGATGAGAGTCTTCCCATATCACTGGCCTCATCGTGGCTCAAGCTGGCTGACGAGATTGGCACTACCCAGAAGGTTAATTTTCCTCGCAAGGTTATGCACTCCAATCAAACAATTGAAGTTCTCGGATTCAGTGACGCTAGCTCTCTTGCCTACGGAGGATGCGTTTACGTTGTATCAGTTGTGGATGGCCAGAGGCAAGCCCACTTGCTCTGTTCGAAATCAAGAGTTGCGCCTCTGAAAACTCTTACTGTGCCCAAGCTGGAATTATGCGCCGCGCTACTACTTGCTCAGCTCATGCATAATATTCGTCAGATGAATCTCTTTGATTGCCGCTACGTTTGCTAGTCTGACTCTTCTGTGGTCCTAACATGGCTAAGAAATGAGCCTTCTCGATTCCAAGTTTTTGTGGCTAATCGTATTTCTTTGATACAAGAGCTGTCAAATGGCATGGATTGGCGCTATGTACCTACTAGTTACAACCCAGCGGATATCCTGTCTAGGGGTGCTCTTCCTAGCGAGCTGTTGGCATCTACACTTTGGTTTTCTGGTCCAAATTTTCTCATAGAACGGCAGGATGCTTGGCCGGAGTCTTGTCTTCCTGAGAAGCTGCTTCCTGAACTGAAGAAAAGTGCTCTGGTTGGTATTCGCGCATTTGTTGATGTGCCAGGTGGTTGCAAATTTTCCAATTCCTGGGAAAAACTAAAGCGTGTCTTCGCTTTCATCTACAAGTTTCGGAATCGAGTCAGACACCCTGACCTCACAGTGGAGCACATAAAAAAAGGAAGCTATTTGATACTGAGAGCAATCCAGATGTCCTGTTTCGCCGATGAGTATCAAAGCTTGAAAGGCAGCAAAACGTTAAAGTCGACCGGCGCGATTGTCTCCCTCAACCCATTTTTGGATGAATTTGGTGTCATGCGAGTTGGTGGCCGGCTGAGAAACTCAACATTAGATTTCGAGGCTCAGCATCCGATTTTTCTTCCGAGACAACATCCAGTAACCCGTGCGATAATAATGCACGCTCATCAGCGAAATTTACATGCTGGTCCCCGCGCTTTGCTTGCTCATATCCGGCTCCAATATTGGCCTATTGGTGGCCGCAAGACAGTTTCCAGCGTTGTGAGCAAATGCATAATGTGCTTTAAAGCTAAGCCACGTCTTGTTGAGCACATGATGGCGGACCTCCCAAAGGATCGTGTGAGCGCAACGTCTACGTTCATGGTGACAGGCTTAGATTTCTGTGGGCCATTCTATTACAAGAGCTTTGCCACGAGCTGGCCCAAGATTTGTCGACATCCACGTTCCTGAGCGCCTTGAAGAGATTCATATTAACTCGTGGAAAGCCTATGCGTATCTGGTCGGATAACGCTACTAATTTCGTGGGAGCCAAGAGCGAATTGTCGGAATTAAAGCGGCTATTCCTGAGCAGTTCTCACATTAAATCGGTAATGGATTTTTGCCTCTCAGATAACATCGAATGGCGTTTTATTCCCCCTCGATCTCCACATTTTGGTGGATTGTGGGAGGCGGCTGTTAAAACCGCAAAGTATCACTTCTATCGCGCTGTTGAACCATCGTTGCTGTCATTTGATGAGTTGCGGACACTTGTTTGCCACATTGCTGCGATAATCAATTCAAGACCTTTGGTGCCTCTTTCAGAAAACCCTGCAGATCTTGAGGTGCTGACTCCTGTTCATTTTCTTGGCACTGAACCTCTGGTTATGTTTCCTGAGCCTGATGTCACTGGATTAAATCTTAATCGTTTGGATCGCTATCAGCGAATATCTTACTATCAACAGGTGTTCTGGGCTCGATGGCGCGAAGAATACCTTACAATTTTGCAGCAGCGTGTCAAGTGGCGCACTCCCCAACCTGGCCTAAATATCAACGATATCGTGTTGGTTAAAGATGAGAACCTGCCTCCTCTCAACCGGCCATTGGCGCGAATAGTGGAGCTCATACCTGGAGCGGATAAAGTAGTTCGAGTTGCTGTTCTAAAGACAGCGACCGGGACAATTAAGAGAGCAATTCGGAAACTTTGTGTGCTGCCGAAACAAGATTCTGTTGAAAGCCCCTGCCTTCCAACGGGGGGAGTATGTTGGGTTATGCAGCCGAATCAGCATACAAGGCAATCCAGTGAATGATCACTCTCTCTCTCTTTATACCTTTGCTTAGTTTTGGCCTTCTGCCTGCGTGCAGAGATCTTATGTTTGTTAGTTCGTTTTTATTCGCTTTCTATTCGCCTTACTGTCGAGAGCATATTCGGAAAATACAAAATCGCGTTTTTTCTTTGAGCTGCACAGGCAACGTCGTGCCTGCATGCCTAGTATATAAACAAAAACTAAAAATTGTTAATATCGCCCTGAGTGGCCAAATAAAGAATTAATCAATTAATTCAGTGAGTGTTTATTTGGACAAACATAGCTCATGAAAAAGCTCATTAGCTCAACATAATTATTATCTACAATAATAATTTTTTTTTATACCATTTACCCATTGAAAATGGGTAAAAAATGGTATATTAACTTTGTGCAAATGTATGTAACAGGCAGAAGGAGGCGTGGCAGACCATACAAAGTATATATATTCTTGATCAGCATCAATAGCCGAGTCGATTTGGTCATGTCCGTCTGTCTGTCCGCCTGTCCGTCTGTCCGTCTGTATGAACACACAGATCTCAGCTATTAAAAGAGCTAGAGGCACCAGACTTGGTGGGAGTGTGCGTGTATTCAATACACACAAGAAGTTTATTTCAAACTTGATATGCCACGCCCACCGCCTCCGCAAATCGATAAATGCGTATTTCGATAATTCAATAACGAAAAGAGATAAACGCACCAAATTTGGTAGGAGGGTGTTTTGCAACATTATGCAGAAGTTGGATTTTAGAATTTTGGATGCCACGCCCACCGCCTCTAAAAAACACATTTTTATAGTTTAAAAGAAAACTAGAAAAGCTAGAAGCGCCAAATTTGAAAGTAAGGTTCCTGGTAACATTACGGAGAATGTTTGATTTTCAACTTTTGGATGCCACGCCCACCGCCCCCAAATGATTGAATTTTAAGAAAAGTAGGGAAATAACAAAACATTTTTTTTTAACACTCTTGTAGCTTACCATAGTACAGATCTACCCTATAAATTTCAATCCGATCGGACAATAAACAAAGAAGTTATAGGAGTTTGAATCTCCCATATAAAGTTGTGGGCGCTTAGAATTCCAACTAGAATGTTGAACTGACGCAGCAGAAGGCCGGCATCAATAAAAGTCTCATTTGCCGATCGCTCCGCGTAACTGTGTGTGGTCTAGATGGTTGCATGCAAGATTCTGGTGCGTGTGGTCGCGGGTTCGAATCCAGCAACGGGCAATTTTTTTTATTTTTTTGCCGATCGCACTGCGTAACTGTGTGTGGTCTTGATGGTTGGCTCGCAAGTTTCTGATGCGTGAGGTCGCGGGTTCAAATCCTGCGCTGGGCAATTTTTTTTTTTTTTTGATAATTTTGCGCTATATGAAAAGTATATTATGCAAAAAAAAAAAAATAAAAACAAAAACTTTTTCTAAGCAATACAAAAAAAAGAAGACTGCGCTGGGATTCGAACCGGGGACATTTAGTTATAGAGCTGACAACTCTCACAACAAATCACTGAAGCACATGGTCTGTTCCTAGGCGCGAGAAGTTTTGCATACAGCAGCAGAGACGGAGCAGAGGCTCGGCTTCAATGCTTGCGCCGACTGCGCACGCACAATCGGCGTGCAGTCGGCATGTGCCATTAGCGTCAATGCATGTGTATTTAATTTCGGAAATATGCGATGCGTTGTTATTAATTCGAATAAAAGTAATTAATATTAAGAATTATTTTTAGCAGCCAAAGGTAAATTATAACTTACTGTCGAGTGCACTCGACTGTAGCTTTCTTCAATTTTTATTTTTTAATAACAAAGAAGTTAAATCGACGCAGTAGAGGGCCCGCGTCAATAAAAGCCTAATTTGCCGATCGCATGGCGTAAGCTTGTGTGGTCTAGTGGTTAGAGGTCCGACTCGTAAGTTACAAAGTTCGTGAGAGTTCTTGGGTTCGAATCTGGCGCGGGGCGATTTTTTTTTCTTAATGTGAATTGCTTTTTTTTTTATTTGTATACCATTTATTTTATTTTGTATTATTTCTTCGAATAGGGTAAATGGTATCTTACAGTCGCGCGCGCTCGACTGTAGCTTTCCTTACTTGTTTTTTTTTAACTTTGTTTTGTTTTTATTGGATCTTCTCTTTATGAGTCTAACAATAAGGTTGCAAATCTTAAAATAATAATATATCCAACAGTTTTATTTGATCTGAATAGAGACTACATGGTCCTAATAATTAGCGCTGGATTGGAAGGTCGTTGCGGCGAAGACGAGAACTGCTGGAAACTCGCGTGAGTGCTCTCGCGATATGAGTTGGATGTACTGATAGCCTGTCGTAGTACTTTGTTATGATTTTTGCTATCTCTTCTCTGACGAGTGGTATGTGAAGATCCCTGTGAAGGTTTTCATTCCGAACGTACCACGGTGCCCCGGTGATGGTTCTGAGAATTTTTGATTGAGTTCGTTGTATTATATCCACACTGCTGTTACTGGCATTCCCCCACCACTGAGAGCCGTACATCCAGATTGGTTTCAAGACGGTGTTATATAGAATTACCTTATAATCCAAGCTAAGGGGCGAGCGGCTATTGATAAGCTAGTGGAGGCTGTTAGCTTTGAGCTTTAAATGTGTTCTTTTGGCTTCAATGTGGCTGCGCCAAGTAAGTCGTCTATCCAGGTGTACGCCAAGATATGTTACTTCATTTGCTATCGGAACCACTGTGTTGTTTAGAATAAGTGGAGGGCAGTCTTGCCTGTTATGTGTGAACGTTACGTGTTTGCTTTTTTAATCGTTAACTTTGATTCGCCAGTCGGATAGCCATTTCTCCACTGCCACCAGGTGTATAGCTAGTTGCGCCGTTGCTTGCTTGGGGCATCTCGAGCGGCTTAGGATCGCTGTGTCATCTCAAAAGTGGATGTGGTTAGTTGCCTGCTCGTTGGGATGTCCGCAGTGTAGATAAGGTAAAGTGTTGGTCCAAGCACGCTGCCTTGAGGAACTCCGGCTCTAATGATGTAGTCGTCGGACATGGCTGAATTACATCTTACTGAAAATTGTGCGGTCTTTGCCAGGTTTTGGTATCATTATAATGATCGGCTTTTTCCATCTCTCTGGGAAGTATCCATGTCTCGTTATTGCGTTGAAGAGTTGGCAAATAGCTCGAACAGCACAGGAAGGAAGTTCAATAATCATTTTTGGTGATATTAGGTCGCATCCTGGAGATTTTTTTGGGTTGAGTTGTTCGTTTATTATTTTGAGTAACTCATGTGGCCTAAATACAATTGGTTCATACGTAGATGTGTCGATATCTGATGTTGCTGACAGTGAGATCCCGTTTGATGATGTATTGGGCTGAAATACATTTTGAAGATGCTCTGCAAATCTGCCGGCTCTTTCTTCATCGCTGCGACCCCAGTTGCCTGTGGATGTCCTTATTGGCATTGCAGATTCGATTGGTGCGCAGAGTGATGAGTGTGCTCTCCAAAGTGGGAACTTGGAGCTCATTGGGGATAACTGCTCTATGTAATGTTTTTGGGACCTTTCTTCTTCATGACGTAATGCAGCTGAGAGCCTCCGTGTAGTGTCTTTTAATCTTTGTTTTGCGGATGGTGATCTGTTGGATTGCCATTCTCGCCGTGAGCGTCGCTTTGCTAGAACAAGCTGCTCTTTTTCAACGTTCGTGTATCTATGGTTGTACGATGTTTTTTGCGTTTGTGGAGTTGACATGCGAGCTGCTGCGACCAAGACGGATTCAAGAGTGTTTGTGGATAAGTCGATGTCAGCTTCGTCATTCAAACGTGGATTCAACTCAATATGCGAACTTATATATTTTTTGTACTTAAGCCAATTGGTTTTATTCGTTGTTAGTGTGAATGGTTTATCTACCGCGACTGGATGTAGATTTAATTGAAGAAGTACAGGCGAGTGATCAGTCGATAGATCTGATAAGGAGTTGGCACTTATCAGGTTGCGTGGAATGTTTTTTGTAACTGCAAAATCTATCAAGTCTGGCAGTTTTCTCGGATCTGTTGGCCAATATGTAGGTGTTCCTGGTGATACACAGTCTAGCTTGTTGCTAGCTTTTATTATTGCATTGTACAGCTGCCTCCCCTTTGGAGTCACAAGTCGAGATCCCCAGTGCGTGTGCTCGGCATTAAAGTCACCTGCTGCTATAAATTGTTCGCTCAGAGAGTTGAAGTAGTCCATGAATTGAGATTCGGATATTGTAAACCGAGGAGGACAGTATACGGCGGCAAGCTTTAAAGAACGGGAATCCATTTGTACATCTATAGATGTAGCTTGCATGAAGTTAGTGGCGAAGCTATTGTGGAAGCTGTGCTTGATTCGATTTCTAATCAGAATCCCAGTGCCTCCATGTGCCTTCCCGTCTGGGTGATTCGTGTTGTAGAAGAAGTAGCCTCGAATTTGGAAATTATATTTATTTGTAAGATGAGTTTCTGCGAGTAGCATTACATCGATATGGTGATTATTAAGGAATTGAATTAACTCGAGTTTGCGCTGTGAGATGCCGTTGGCGTTCCACAGTGATATACGGAGTGGAGCCATTGATTACTTAGTCTGTTTTTGAGCAACAAGCAGCTCAATCAAAACGTTCTGGTTCCGCATAAGATCTTGCATAGTAGTCTGCATAATAGTCTTGCATAATAGTCTGCATACTTTTAAGACCCAATTTAAGAGCAGTTGCAAAGCTTGCGGATTTGTCTGCGAACTCAATATTGGCTACAGGTTTAACAGCTGTAAGGGGAAAGACATCACGCGTAGATTTCATAGGTGGTGTATGTGAGCGAGCAGTGGTCACTCTTTCAGATATTGTAGACTGGACAGCCCCTGTAGTTAGCTGTATGGTTGCCTCCACAGTTTCCACACTTTTTGCTGCTGGGATCCTCTTTATTTTTTGGGCATTTGTGGGAGTCGTGAAGGTCTCCACAAGCAACGCATACTGGACGAAGCGTGCAATAAGACCTTGTGTGGCCATATTCCTGACAATTATCACACTGCACAGGTCCATTTCTTTTATGCGGCTCTTCTACCGTAATTCTGCGGTGTAGTAGGAACTGGAGATTAAAAATTGGGTGCACTTCATTTCTTTTCATGGGCTTGGATTTGGTTTCGGGTTCAAGTTATACCTTGAGAAGAGGTTAAGGTTTTCTTTCTCAATTCAAAATGTTAATAACATTTTTTACGTTAAAACCTTTCTCCTTCAGTGCGCTTGTAACTTCAGCTGGTGTTACTTCCGGCTCAATACCTTTAAGTACTACTTGCTGGCCTTTACTGCTTTTTAATTGGTACGTGTAGAAGTTTTTATTATTGTCGTTTAAATACTTCGACAAAATTCTGTAGTTTACTTCCGTATTAGTCTGAACTTTTGTTTCGTGAATATTTCCCTTTATTAATGGAATTATGTGGAAATTGTCTGGTCCTATTAGGTTCAGTATCGACTTTACGAGGGCATTCAAAATTTTCTCTCGAATGTAAATCGGCGGCGATTTAGGCTTTTTGTTGTCCCCTACGATGTCTCCAGGAGGTATATCATCGGATTTATCAGCCAAAATAGCAAATCTGTTTGCTTCTATGGGCTTCTCTATTGTAGATTGTTTTGAAGTGCCTCGAATTATTTTAGCAGAATTACCAAGTCTAGAGTTCTGCGGGCTAAGCTTACGTTTTATTTGTATGTAGCGATCCATACCAGTCTGTACGGTCGAACGTTGTTTTGAAGAGAGTGCGCTGGTGTCAGGTGCTGCATTATTTGCTTGCCCAGCAGATTCCGATGTTACGGTAGATGGTATTGCGCGAGCAGTCGATACCAGTGTAGTTGTTGTAATAGTTGCCGATACAGTTGCTAATGACGTCACTGTACTTGTAACCGTGGCTGAGCAGGTTGGCATGAGGGAAGGGTATGGGGTTTTATCCAACAAGAGCGCGCTCTGCCTAGCGATGCTGGATTGAGCTCATTACTCGGGCTTGGGGTTATTGACCGCGGTTGCTTTGTTTTTGTTGGGTTTGCTGTCGTTGTCTTGCATTGACACGATTGAATGGTATGCGTTGTTACGTTGCAAAGAGAGCCGACGCTCGTCTTGCTGACGTTGGAGCACCGTATGAGTGTCGGATTCACTCATAGCTTAATGTTTTAGGTTTTTATACCATTTACCCATTGAAATAACCATACAAAGTATATATATTCTTGATCAGCATCAATAGCCGAGTCGATTTGGTCATGTCCGTCTGTCCGTCTGTATGAACGCACAGATCTCAGCTATTAAAAGAGCTAGAGTCACCAGACTTGGTGGGAGTGTATTCAATACACACAAGAAGTTTATTTCAAACTTGATGTGCCACGCCCACCGCCTCCGCAAATCGATAAATGCGTATTTCGATTTTTTCCAAATAATTCAATAACGAAAAGAGATAAACGCACCAAATTTGGTAGGGGGTTGTCTTGCAACATTATGCAGAAGTTGGATTTAAGACTTTTGGATGCCACGCTCACCGCCTCTAAAAAACACATTTTTATAGTTTAAAAGAACACTAGAAAAGCTAGAAGCACCAAATTTGGAAGTAAGGTGCCTGGTAACATTACGGAGAATGCGGAATTTCAACTTTTGGATGCCACGCCTACCGCCCCTAAAAATCGATTTTGTAAATCGGTAAATCAAATTATGGGAAAAGTAGAAAAGTTTCCGAAATTTTTTTTAGGTATTATTGTAGATAATAATAATATTGACCAACCCTATAAATTTAAATACGATCGGACAATAAACACAGAAGTTATAGGCACGAGAAGTTTCGCTCACAGCAGTAAAAGCCCGACGCCGACTGCGCACGCACAGTCGTCGTGTAGTCAGTGTGCAGTCGGCATGTGCCATTAGCGTCAATGCATGTGAATTTGTCCTCGAAAATATGCGATGCGTTGTTATTCGCCGAATAAAAGTAATTAATATTAAGAATTACTTTTAAACAGCGAAAGGTAAATGGTATCTTACTGTCGAGTGCACTCGACTGTAGCTTTCTTCACTTGTTTCTTAATGTAAATTGCTTTTTTTTATTTTTATACCATTTATTTTATTTTGTATTATTTCTTCGAATAGGGTAAATGGTATCTTACAGTCGCGCGCGCTCGACTGTAGCTTTCCTTACTTGTTATACCATTTACCCATTGAAAATGGGTAAAAAATGGTATATTAACTTTGTGCAAATGTATGTAACAGGCAGAAGGAGGCGTGGCAGACCATACAAAGTATACATATTCTTGATCAGCATCAATAGCCGAGTCGATTTGGTCATGTCCGTCTGTCTGTCCGTCTGTCCGTCTGTCCGTCTGTATGAACACACAGATCTCAGCTATTAAAATAGATAGAGGCACCAGACTTGGTGGGAGTGTGCGTGTATTCAATACACACAAGAAGTTTATTTCAAACGTGATGTGCCACGCCCACTGCCTCCGCAAATCGATAAATGCGTATTTCGATTTTTTCCGAATAATTCAATAACGAAAAGAGATAAACGCACCAAATTTGGTAGGAGGGTGTCTTGCAACATTATGCAGAAGTTGGATTTTAGAATTTTGGATGCCACGCCCACCGCCTCTAAAAAACACATTTTTATAGTTTAAAAGAAAACTAGAAAAGCTAGAAGCGCCAAATTTGGAAGTAAGGTGCCTGGTAACATTACGGAGAATGTTTGATTTTCAACTTTTGGATGCCACGCCCACCGCCCCCACACTATTGCATTTTAAGAAAAGTAGGGAACTAACAAAACATTTTTTTTAACACTCTTGTAGCTTACCATAGTACAGATCTACCCTATAAATTTCAATCCGATCGGACAATAAACACAGAAGTTATAGGCTTGAGAAGTTTCGCTCACAGCAGTAGAGGCCCGACGCCGACGCCGACGCCGACGCCGACTGCGCACGCCGACTGCGCACGCACAGTCGTCGTGTAGTCAGTGTGCAGTCGGCATGTGCCATTAGCGCAATGCATGTGAATTTGTCCTCGAAAATATGCGATGCGTTGTTATTCGCCGAATAAAAGTAATTAATATTAAGAATTAGTTTTTAACAGCGAAAGGTAAATGGTATCTTACTGTCGAGTGCACTCGACTGTAGCTTTCTTCACTTGTTTTTTCTTGTTTTTTACACAAAAAGTACGAAGTTCATCGCACTAAGCGTCTTTTCGCCTACTGTGTATTGTTGCTTAGAGCTTGCACTGCACTATGCTTTGTTTTTATTTAAATTTTCGTTGCACGATAAAAAGGCAAAAAGAAAACACGTCTGCACTCGCCGACGTTCGTATGCGAATATGCGTATTACAATAATACTGTTGAGCTAATGAGCTTTTTCATTAGCTATGTTTGTCCAAATAAACACTCACGGAATTAATTGATTAATTCTTTATTTGGCCACTCAGGGCGATATTAACAATTTTTAGTTTTAAGTTTATATACGAAGCAAGCAGGCACGACGTTGCCTGTGCAGATCAACGAAACGAGATTTTATTTATTTTCCGAATACGTTCTCGACAGTAAGGCGAATAGAAAGCGAATTAAAAACGAACTACTGATAAAAACTCTGCACGCAGGCAGAAGGCCAAAGCTAGGCAAAAAGTAAATAGAGAGAGAGAGAGAGAGAGTGATCAATCACTGGGTTGCTTTGTATGCTGATTCGGCTGTATAACCCAACAAATACCTAAAAACAATTTCGAAAACTTTTCTACTTTTCCTATAATTTGATTTACCGATTTACAAAATCGATTTTTGGGGGTGGTAGGCGTGGCATTCAACATTTGAAATTCCGCATTCTCCGTAATGTTACCAAGCTCCTTACTTCCAAATTTGGTGCTTCTAGCTTTTCTAGTGTTCTTTTAAACTATAAATATGTGTTTTCTGGAAGCGGTGGGTGTGGCATCCAAAAGTTTAAAATCCAACTTCTGCATAATGTTGCAAGACACCCTCCTACCATATTTGGTGCGTTTATCTGTTTTCGTTTTTGAATTATTTGGAAAAAATCGAAATACGCATTTATCGATTTGCGGAGTTGGCGGGCGTGGCGCATCCATTTTGAAATCTGCGTATAAAAATAAAAAAAAGCAATTTACATTAAGAAAAAAAAATTGCCCCGCGCCAGATTCGAACCTAAGAACTCTCACGAACTTTGTAACTTACGAGTCGGACCTCTAACCACTAGACCACACAATTTTACGTCATGCGATCGGCAAATTGGGCTTTTATTGACGCGGGCCCTCTACTGCGTCGATTTAACGTTTTGGTTAGGAATCGCTAGCGCCCATAACTTTGTATGGGGAATTCGAACTTCCATAACTTCTTTGTTATTAAAAAAAAAAATTGAAGAAAGCTACAGTCGAGTGCACTCGACAGTAAGTTATAATTTACCTTTGGCTGCTAAAAATAATTCTTAATATTAATTACTTTATTCGAATTAATAACAACGCATCGCATATTTCCGAAATTAAATACACATGCATTGACGCTAATGGCACATGCCGACTGCACGCCGATTGTGCGTGCGCAGTCGGCGCAAGCATTGAAGCCGAGCCTCTGCTCCGTCTCTGCTGCTGTATGCAAAACTTCTCGCGCCTAGGAACAGACCATGTGCTTCAGTGGTTTGTTGTGAGAGTTGTCAGCTCTATAACTAAATATCCCCGGTTCGAATCCCAGCGCAGTCTTCTTTTTTTTGTATTGCTTAGAAAAAGTTTTTGGTTTTTCTTATTTTTTTGCATAATATATTTTTTATATATATCGCAAAATTATAAAAAAAAAAAAATTGCCCAGCGCAGGATTCGAACCCACGACCACACGCACCAGAATCTTGCGTGCAACCATCTAGACCACACACAGTTACGCGGAGCGATCGGCAAATGAGACTTTTGTTGATGCCGGCCTACTGCTGCGTCAGTTCAACATTTTAGTTGGAATTCTAAGCGCCCACAACTTTATATGGGAGATTCAAACTCCTATAACTTCTTTTTTTATTGTCCGATCGGACAAATTTATAGGGTATATCTGTACTATGGTAAGCTACAAGAGTGTTTTGTTATTTCCCTACTTTTCTTAAAATGCAATAGTTTGGGGGCGGTGGGCGTGGCATCCAAAAGTTGAAAATCAAACATTTCTCCGTAATGTTACCAGGCACCTTTCTTTCAAATTTGGCGCTTCTAGCTTTTCTAGTTTTCTTTTAAACTATAAAAATGTGTTTTTTAGAGGCGGTGGGCGTGGCATCCAAAATTCTAAAATCCAACTTCTTCATAATGTTGCAAGACACCCTCCAACCAAATTTGGTGCGTTTATCTCTTTTCGTTATTGAATTATTTGGAAAAAATCGAAATACGCATTTATCGATTTGCGGAGGCGGTGGGCGTGGCTCATCAAGTTTGAAATAAATTTCTTGTGTGTATTGAATACACGCACACTCCCACCAAGTCTGGTGCCTCTAGCTCTCTTAATAGCTGAGATCTGTGTGTTCATACAGACGGACAGACAGACGGACATGACCAAATCGACTCGGCTATTGATGCTGATCAAGAATATATATACTTTGTATGGTCTGCCACGCCTCCTTCTGCCTGTTACATACATTTGCACAAAGTTAATATACCATTTTTTACCCATTTTCAATGGATAAATGGTATAAAAAAAGGTTCATTCGATTAATCTTAGTGTAAATATATTTGTAACATTCACAACTGTTGCTACAGGAAAAAAACTTAAATTTTTTTTAGATCTTTGTTAAAACAAATTTCCGACATTTTCAATGATATAAATATAAAAAATGAAATTAATATTCTGGGAATCAATCATGCACTGATTCAGTCCAAAGGACTAACATCTTTAGAAATACAAACAACTAAACATACAAGGTGCGTTCCAAAGTAAACAGGACTTCTTGAATCTAGCGCCCTCTAATGGCGCCATCTATATGTCAACTGGTACGTTAGAATCTGCTATCCGTTATCGACTTCCAGTAAAAATTGCATGACATTTCATCTATTGGAAGTGAGGTTATTGCGTTTTAAGTATCAGTATGTTTTTGTCATCGGTGCGAAAGTGAGCTTCGAACAAAGAGCCAGCATTAAATTTTGTTTTAAAATTGGTAAAACTTTTACCGAAACGTTTCAATTGATGAAACAACGTTTTCAAAGTGGTCGCGACGACATAAATAACGATGAACATGTGGGCCAACCAAAATCCGTGATCACCGAAAATTCCATCGAAACTGTTCGTGAATTCATAAAAAATTAGCCGAAATCATCATTGAAATTCATGAAAATAGAATTGAACATCTCCAAAACATCGATTTATCGCATTTTGACCGAACATTTGGGCTTACAAAAGGTGTGTGCACAGTTTGTTCCGCACAAATTGACTGACGTCCAAAAATTGCTCAGAATTCAACATTCGAAGAACATCATTAAAGAAGCAAAAAAAGACCCGAACTTCGTTTACAAGATTGTGACTGGTTACGAAACGTGATGTTTTCAATATGATCCCGAAACGAAACGCCAGAGTGCTGAATGGAAGGCGCCGGACGAGCCGAAACCCAAAAAATCTCGCCTGGAGAAGTCAAAAGAGAAGACAATGCTGATTTGTTTTTATGATTCCAAGGGTATTGTCCACAAAGATTTTGTTCCACCCGGCCAAAACGTTAATGCGGTATTCTACCTTGGAGTTTTGAAGCGTTTGGTGCGCCGTATTCGACGTGTTCGGCCCGAATATCGCGAAGATGGAAGTTGGCGCTTGTTGCACGATAATGCGCCGTCTCATCGATCGACGCTTGGGACCGACTATTTGACCAAAAATCACATTTTAAACATCAACCACTCCCCGTATTCACCTGGTATGGCACCGTGCGACTTCTACCTTTTCGGAAAAATGCATTTGCCGATGAAAGGAAAGCGTTCAAAAGCTTGCACCGGCATACTGGCGGTCATACCGGGAAACGAGCTAAAACACTCGTTCGACATGCTTTTGGACCGTGCAAAAAGCTGTATTAAAGCAGAAGGAGACTATTTTGAATAAAATAAATTGATTTTGCCGAAAAAACTATTTGTTGTCTTTTTTTTTAAGTCCTGTTTACTTTGGAACGCACCTTGTATAATTCTACACAAATTCCATATTGTCGATTCAATCTTTTGTGTACAGTGTGATGGAATTTAAAGCACAGATTTTGTTATAATATAAAATTGTCAATTATATTTTAAACCTTCGAAAGATCTGCTTATAATAAAACTAGATAATCTAAATTATCCTATCTATGTTCCCATAACTTTCAGCTCCGGCAACAAAACAATAGTGTTACTGACAAGATCCGAAGTTGTCCACAAAATCGAGCTTACTTCAATTGAAGATAGCATTCTAATTCCGAAACAAGAAATTCAACCTAGAGATATAACATCTTTTTCAACGACCAATGCATTGTGGTTGCGCCCATAGGCCATAAATCGAAAAATCGATTTAAAAATAATTAGTCAAAATGTAAAGAATTTGTCTCAAAATTGTCCATATTTTGTCATTGCAGACTAGTTTTTTCCGGAAATCTAAAGGGACATTCTAAAAATAGAATGCAAAGTGTGATCACGTGTTCAATTTTGCTGCTGCAGCTGCGTTTAGTGAGCTTTTCGTCAAAACAAAAGTGAAGTTCAAAGTGGTCGGACGTTCACAAAAATTCACCAAATTTAATTATATAAAATGGATATTAAAGTTGAAGGTATTTACTTTAATAATTTTTTTTACTGAAATTAATTAGAATTATTTATTATTTGTTATTTTTTAATTTTAATTAATACTAATTTTCAGTGAATTGTGATCGTCATTTTCTCTGTTTAAGTTGATTTTTAGATATGTTGCCCCCCGATCCCCCCTTAATAAGTGTTATCAGAGTTTTTGTCAATGTTTTAAGGTAATAAAAATGTTAAGTGTAGCTGCTGATATTTGCTGATTTCTATACAATAATTAATAGTCTGAAGCTCTCTTACCGTTTTTAAGGTAAAATTTTCGACGCAGTCTGCTGTTCTTCGTTTGTTTTTGTGATGTTTCTTTGCGTTCGTCATTTCTGTTTACCAAAAATTTTGCTTGTTATTTTTTCAATTTTTATGTTATCGCTTTCTTTAGGTGCTTCATGTATCTGTGAATTTTCACGGAGGTATATTTTTGAACTTTGGTGCACTCAAAAGGGGACAAATTCAAAAAAAACTCATGATGTGATTGGTTTAGCAAAAGAAAGTATTGAAAACAAAGGCTACACAGTTGATATAAATTATCTTGACAATTGCATTACTTATATTTGCAAAAAAATTATTGCCTTTTGGGCTAAATACCGTCGAAGAAATGGGAATAATTGTTGATAAGCCAAGAGACGGAGGAAAAGGAACTTCCAACGATGGAAATACTGCTAGGAAATTTTTTGGTAACCCAAGTTTGGCATCTAAGATTACAGGCGTTGATGAAAATGTGATAACCCGATGCGCGACGATCTTGCAAGTTTTAGCATCAGCATATTCTATTAATGTTAAAAATTTCGAAAGCTATGCCTTGGATACTGCAAAGCAGCTAATAAAAAAATATCCATGGTACTATCTTCCAGCGACAGTCCACAAAATTTTAATTCACGGTGCGCAGGTAATAGAAAATGCGTTGCTGTCAATTGGAGAACTCTTAGAGGAAGCTGCGGAGTCCAACAATACAGAAATTAAGAAATGCCGGCGTCAACATACTCGAAAGATGTCTCGCATATTAACAAATAAGGATTAAATAAATGTACTTCTTTTACGTTCTGACCCCTTTATAACAGGTCAAAGAAAGCTTCCAAAGAGAGATAAATCCAAATTTTTATCATCAACATTTGTCTTGTTAGAAGATATTTGTTAAAATTTTGCATTTAACTTTTGACATTAGTTTTATTAATTGAAATAAATGGTTTATTATTTTATATGATTCCAAGAACTAAGGAACCTCATTTGTTTTTATATCGTAGTTTTTAGAAGGGAACGAGGGGTTAGAGGGGGGAGGGGAGGGATATGGCTTGGGTATAAGGGAGGAGTTACCCTTTCACACACATCCAAAAATGAAATTTAAGCAATTCAACTCTACGGAAAGTATTTTTGCGCACAATCGGCAAATCAGTCTTACTACGGTACTATGTGAGCTATAGAAAATAATCGTCCGATGTAGCCAATTTTTTTACTATATGTTTAAAATATTTTCTTAGATTTTTGGGGAAAATTTGAAAACGATATCTCAACGGAAAATATTTAGTGCCGCGGCTCCATACAAGCCCAACCACTGTGCAATGGCTCTTATCGTTTCGCGCGATTACCATTTGTTTTGAAAATTGCGCCAAATTCATTCCAGAGAATGATGACCATTGCATTCTCTGGACTGGAACCCTCCCAAGCATTTCTTTATATGGATGACTTGATAGTAATCGGCTTAACAATTCAATTAGTGTTGTCGACATGTGCAGGAAATACAACTTGAAACTACATCCTGAATAATGTTAATTTTTCATGCATGAAGTCACATTCCTGGGACATAAATGCACAGATAAAGGAATCTTGCCAGATGACAAACAATTTTATGTTATATTTTTATCCAGTCCCTCATGACACAGACAGCACTAGACGTTTTATTTTTGCATTTTGTTATTACTACAGACAATTCATCGCCAATTATTGTAGGCATATAAAAAGATTAAATTAAAAGAATGTCCCATTTAAATGGACGGATAAAAATGTCTATGTAATATGAATATCAATCAATGTAACTCAAATTCCTGAAGTTTACGCAGCGAAAACATTTTCAAAAGGAAAAAGTAACAAGAGTACGACGGAACAAATGCTAACCGATATTTACTGGGCAACCACCAATTTTAGACCTTATACCAGGTGTAGCCATATGAAACTGCGTTTTTTTTTACAACTTTGGAGATTTATTTAAAAACAAGTAAGGAAAGCTACAGTCGAGCGCGCGCGACTGTAAGATACCATTTACCCTATTCGAAGAAATAATACAAAATAAAATAAATGGTATAAAAATAAAAAAAAGCAATTTACATTAAGAAAAAAAAATCGCCCCGCGCCAGATTCGAACCTAAGAACTCTCACGAACTTTGTAACTTACGAGTCGGACCTCTAACCACTAGACCACACAAGTTTACGCCATGCGATCGGCAAATTAGGCTTTTATTGACGCGGTCCCTCTACTGCGTCGATTTAACGTTTTGGTTAGGAATCGCTAGCGCCCATAACTTTGTATGGGGAATTCGAACTCCTATAACTTCTTTGTTATTAAAAAAAAAAAATTGAAGAAAGCTACAGTCGAGTGCACTCGACAGTAAGTTATAATTTACCTTTGGCTGCTAAAAATAATTCTTAATATTAATTACTTTATTCGAATTAATAACAACGCATCGCATATTTCCGAAATTAAATACACATGCATTGACGCTAATGGCACATGCCGACTGCACGCCGATTGTGCGTGCGCAGTCAGCTCTATAACTAAATGTCCCCGGTTCGAATCCCAGCGCAGTCTTCTTTTTTTTGTATTGCTTAGAAAAAGTTTTTGGTTTTTCTTATTTTTTTTGCATAATATATTTTACATATAGCGCAAAATTATTAAAAAAAAAAAAATTGCCCAGCGCAGGATTCGAACCCGACCACACGCACCAGAATCTTGCATGCAACCATCTAGACCACACACAGTTACGCGGAGCGATCGGCAAATGAGACTTTTGTTGATGCCGGCCTTCTGCTGCAGTTCAACATTTTAGTTGGAATTCTAAGCGCCCACAACTTTATATGGGAGATTCAAACTCCTATAACTTCTTTGTTTATTGTCCGATCGGATTGAAATTTATAGGGTAGATCTGTTATATGGTAAGCTACAAGAGTGTTAAAAAAATGTTTTGTTATTTCCCTACTTTTCTTAAAATGCAATAGTTTGGGGGCGGTGGGCGTGGCATCCAAAAGTTGAAAATCAAACATTTCTCCGTAATGTTACCAGGCACCTTACTTTCAAATTTGGCGCTTCTAGCTTTTCTAGTTTTCTTTTAAACTATAAAAATGTGTTTTTTAGAGGCGGTGGGCGTGGCATCCAAAATTCTAAAATCCAACTTCTGCATAATGTTGCAAGACAACCTCCTACCAAATTTGGTGCGTTTATATCTTTTCGTTATTGAATTATTTGGAAAAAATCGAAATACGCATTTATCGATTTGCGGAGGCGATGGGCGTGGCACATCAAGTTTGAAATAAACTTCTTGTGTGTATTGAATACACGCACACTCCCACCAAGTCTGGTGCCTCCAGCTCTCTTAATAGCTGAGATCTGTGTGTTCATACAGACGGACAGACGGACATGACCAAATCGACTCGGCTATTGATGCTGATTAAGAATACTTTGTATGGAATACTTTGTATGGTCTGCCAAGCCTCCTTCTGCCTGTTACATACATTTGCACAAAGTTAATATACCATTTTTTACCCATTTTCAATGGGTAAATGGTATAAAAATGGTGACAGTTTCAATCTTCAAAGTATGCCCCTTCAAAAGCAACACATTTTGCCCATCCTTCGGGCAATTTATGAATTCCTCGCCAGAAGAATTCCTTTTCCTTTGACCTAAACCAGCCTTCTAACCAATCCTTAAGGTTTTCATAGGAATCGAAGCGCTGGTTGGCTAATCCGTGTCCCAAACTGGCGAACAAATTGTAATCTGATGGAGTCAAGTCAGGTGAATACGCCGCATGGGGTAAGGACTCCCAGCCAAACGTGGCTACCAATTCCTTGGTGCCTCTTGCCCGGTGTGATGGCGCGTTGTCGTCCAGAAGAATTGCTTTGTGCTGCCGTTTTGCGTATTCTGGGCGTTTTTGGAGCAGAGATTCTTTCAATTCTTCCAATTGTTGCTGGTAGCCATCAACGGTTTCACCCGGTTTTAGGAGCTCATACCAAACGATTCCTGCCTGATCCCAGAAAACGCACAGCATGGCTTTGCGGCCGAAACGGTTTCACCCAGATTGGGATTGGGCCGGCTGGCCTGGGCTAACATAGGATTTTTATACCATTTACCCATTGAAAATGGGTAAAAAATGGTATATTAACTTTTTGTGCAAATGTATGTAACAGGCAGAAGGAGGCGTGGCAGACCATACAAAGTATATATATTCTTGATCAGCATCAATAGCCGAGTCGATTTGGTCATGTCCGTCTGTCTGTCCGTCTGTCCGTCTGTATGAACACACAGATCTCAGCTATTAAAAGAGCTAGAGGCACCAGACTTGGTGGGAGTGTGCGTGTATTCAATACACACAAGAAGTTTATTTCAAACTTGATGTGCCACGCCCACCGCCTCCGCAAATCGATAAATGCGTATTTCGATTTTTTCCAAATAATTCAATAACGAAAAGAGATAAACGCACCAAATTTGGTTGGAAGGTGTCTTGCAACATTATGCAGAAGTTGGATTTTAGAATTTTGGATGCCACGCCCACCGCCTCTTAAAAACACATTTTTATAGTTTAAAAGAACACTAGAAAAGCTAGAAGCGCCAAATTTGAAAGAAAGGTGCCTGGTAACATTACGGAGAAATGTTTGATTTTCAACTTTTGGATGCCACGCCTACCGCCCCCAAAAATCGATTTTGTAAATCGGTAAATCAAATTAAAGGAAAAGTAGAAAAGTTTCCGAAATTTTTTTTAGGTATTATTGTAGATAATAATAATATTGACCAACCCTATAAATTTAAATACGATCGGACAATAAACACAGAAGTTATAGGCACGAGAAGTTTCGCTCACAGCAGTAAAAGCCCGACGCCGACGCCGACGCCGACTGCGCACGCACAGTCGTCGTATAGTCAGTGTGCAGTCGGCATGTGCCATTAGCGTCAATGCATGTGAATTTGTCCTCGAAAATATGCGATGCGTTGTTATTCGCCGAATAAAAGTAATTAATATTAAGAATTAGTTTTTAACAGCGAAAGGTAAATGGTATCTTACTGTCGAGTGCACTCGACTGTAGCTTTCTTCACTTGTTTTTTAATAATTTTGCGCTATATGCAAAATATATTATGCAAAAAAAATAAGAAAAACCAAAAACTTTTTCTAAGCAATACAAAAAAAAGAAGACTGCGCTGGGATTCGAACCGGGGACATTTAGTTATAGAGCTGACAACTCTTACAACAAACCACTGAAGCACATGGTCTCTTTCTAGGCGCGAGAAGTTTTGCATACAGCAGCAGAGACGGAGCAGAGGCTCGGCTTCAATGCTTGCGCCGACTGCGCACGCACAATCGGCGTGCAGTCGGCATGTGCCATTAGCGTCAATGCATGTGTATTTAATTTCGGAAATATGCGATGCGTTCTTATTAATTCGAATAAAAGTAATTAATATTAAGAATTATTTTTAGCAGCCAAAGGTAAAATATAACTTACTGTCGAGTGCACTCGACTGTAGCTTTCTTAAATTTTTTTTTTTAATAACAATGAAGTTATAGGAGTTCGAATTCCCCATACAAAGTTATGGGCGCTAGCGATTCCTAACCAAAACGTTAAATCGACGCAGTAGAGGGCCCGCGTCAATAAAAGCCTAATTTGCCGATCGCATGCCGTAAACTTGTGTGGTCTAGTGGTTAGAGGTCCGACTCGTAAGTTACAAAGTTCGTGAGATTTCTTGGGTTCGAATCTGGCGCGGTGCGATTTTTTTTTTCTTAATGTAAATTGCTTTTTTTTTATTTTTATACCATTTATTTTATTTTGTATTATTTCTTCGAATAGGGTAAATGGTATCTTACAGTCGCGACCGCTCGACTGTAGCTTTCCTTACTTGTTATACCATTTACCCATTGAAAATGGGTAAAAAATGGTATATTAACTTTGTGCAAATGTATGTAACAGGCAGAAGGAGGCGTGGCAGACCATACATAGTATATATATTCTTGATCAGCATCAATAGCCGAGTCGATTTGGTCATGTCCGTCTGTCTGTCCGTCTGTCCGTGTGTATGAACACACAGATCTCAGCTATTAAAAGAGCTAGAGGCACCAGACTTGGTGGGAGTGTGCGTGTATTCAATACACACAAGAAGTTTATTTCAAACTTGATGTGCCACGCCCACCACAAATCGATAAATGCGTATTTCGATTTTTTCCAAATAATTCAATAACGAAAAGAGATAAACGCACCAAATTTGGTAGGAGGGTGTCTTGCAACATTATGCAGAAGTTGGATTTTAGAATTTTGGATGCCACGCCCACCGCCTCTAAAAAACACATTTTTATAGTTTAAAAGAAAACTAGAAAAGCTAGAAGCGCCAAATTTGAAAGTAAGGTGCCTGGTAACATTACGGAGAAATGTTTGATTTTCAACTTTTGGATGCCACGCCCACCGCCCCCAAACTATTGAATTTTAAGAAAAGTAGGGAAATAACAAAACATGTTTTTTCACACTCTTGTAGCTTACCATAGTACAGATCTACCCTATAAATTTCATTCCTATCGGACAATAAACAAAGAAGTTATAGGAGTTTGAATCTCCCATATAAAGTTGTGGGCGCTTAGAATTCCAACTAAAATGTTGAACTGACGCAGCAGAAGGCCGGCATCAATAAAAGTCTCATTTGCCGATCGCTCTGCGTAACTGTGTGTGGTCTAGATGGTTGCATGCAAGATTCTGGTGCGTGTGGTCGCGGGTTCGAATCCAGCAAAGGGCAATTTTTTTTTTTTTTTTTGCCGATCGCACTGCGTAACTGTGTGTGGTCTTGGTGGTTGGCTCGCAAGTTTCTGATGAGTGAGGTCGCGGGTTCAAATCCTGCGCTGGGCAATTTTTTTTTTTTTAATAAAAAAAATTGTGCGCACGCACAATCGGCGTGCAGTCGGCATGTGCCATTAGCATTAGCAGTTCGTGAGAGTTCTTGGGTACGAATCTGGCGCGGGGCGATTTTTTTTTCTTAATGTAAATTGCTTTTTTTTTATTTTTATACCATTTATTTTATTTTGTATTATTTCTTTGAATAGGGTAAATGGTATCTTACAGTCGCGCGCGCTCGACTGTAGCTTTCCTTACTTGTTTTCGTTTGGTTTTTTGAAAATAGATCCACTTTTCATCCCCAGTGACAATGCAATGCAAAAACCACTTCCTTTTGTACCGTTCCAAGAGAATTTCACAAGTGTTTTTTCTGTTCTCTTATTGGCGTTCATTTAGCTCATGCGGAACCCATCTGCAGACCTTTAAAATTTTTCCCATGGCTTTGAGGCGTCTTCCAACGGTGCTCTTGTCAACATTCAATTGTTCTGCTGGTTGTTATTGGGTTTGGCCATCCTCCTAATCAATCAACGCCTGCAATTCAGTGTCCTGAAACTTTTTTGGTGGTCATCCACGCTCTTTATTCTCAACTTCAAATTCACCGCTCCGGAATTTTTTAAACCAGGCTTGGCAACTTCAAATGCTTAGGGCATGCACACTGTAAGCATCCACAAGCATTTTTTGGGTTTCCACAGCAGTTTTCTTTAAAAGAAAGCAGAAAAGCAACGATGTCCGCGAATCTTGGTTTGTGGGTATAAAACTCGACATTTTCAATATTAAACAAGTAAGGAAAGCTACAGTCGAGCGCGCGCGACTGTAAGATACCATTTACCCTATTCGAAGAAATAATACAAAATAAAATAAATGGTATAAAAATAAAAAAAAGCAATTTACATTAAGAAAAAAAAATCGGCCCGCGCCAGATTCGAACCCAAGAACTCTCACGAACTTTGTAACTCACGAGTCGGACCTCTAACCACTAGACCACACAAGCTTACGCCATGCGATCGGCAAATTAGGCTTTTATTGACGCGGGCCCTCTACTGCGTCGATTTAACGTTTTGGTTAGGAATCGCTAGCGCCCATAACTTTGTATGGGGAATTCGAACTCCTATAACTTCTTTGTTATTAAAAAATAAAAATTGAAGAAAGCTACAGTCGAGTGCACTCGACAGTAAGTTATAATTTACCTTTGGCTGCTAAAAATAATTCTTAATATTAATTACTTTTATTCGAATTAATAACAACGCATCGCATATTTCCGAAATTAAATACACATGCATTGACGCTAATGGCACATGCCGACTGCACGCCGATTGTGCGTGCGCAGTCGGCGCAAGCATTGAAGCCAAGCCTCTGCTCCGTCTCTGCTGCTGTATGCAAAACTTCTCGCGCCTAGGAACAGACCATGTGCTTCAGTGATTTGTTGTGAGAGTTGTCAGCTCTATAACTAAATGTCCCCGGTTCGAATCCCAGCGCAGTCTTCATTTTTTTGTATTGCTTAGAAAAAGTTTTTTTTTTTTTGCATAATATACTTTTCATATAGCGCAAAATTATTAAAAAAAAAAAATTGCCCAGCGCAGGATTCGAACCCGCGACCTCACGCATCAGAAACTTGCGAGCCAACCATCAAGACCACACACAATTACGCAGTGCGATCGGCAAAAAAAAAAAAAAAATTGCCCGTTGCTGGATTCGAACCCGCGACCACACGCACCAGAATCTTGCATGCAACCATCTAGACCACACACAGTTACGCGGAGCGATCGGCAAATGAGACTTTTGTTGATGCCGGCCTTCTGCTGCGTCAGTTCAATATTCTAGTTGGAATTCTAAGCGCCCACAACTTTATATGGAAGATTCAAACTCCTATAACTTCTTTGTTTATTGTCCGATCGGATTGAAATTTATAGGGCAGATCTGTACTATGGTAAGCTACAAGAGTGTTAAAAAAAATGTTTTGTTATTTCCCTACTTTTCTTAAAATTCAATAGTTTGGGGGCGGTGGGCGTGGCATCCAAAAGTTGAAAATCAAACATTCTTCGTAATGTTACCAGGCACCTTACTTTCAAATTTGGCGCTTCTAGCTTTTCTAGTTTTCTTTTAAACTATAAAAATGTGTTTTTTAGAGGCGGTGGGCGTGGCATCCAAAATTCTAAAATCCAACCTCTGCATAATATTGCAAGACAACCCCCTACCAAATTTGGTGCGTTTATCTCTTTTCGTTATTGAATTATTTGGAAAAAATCGAAATACGCATTTATCGATTTGCGGAGGCGGTGGGCGTGGCACATCAAGTTTGAAATAAACTTCTTGTGTGTATTGAATACACGCACACTCCCACCAAGTCTGGTGCCTCTAGCTCTTTTAATAGCTGAGATCTGTGTGTTCATACAGACGGACAGACGGACAGCCGGACAGACGGACAGACAGACGGACATGACCAAATCGACTCGGCTATTGATGCTGATCAAGAATATATATACTTTGTATGGTCTGCCACGCCTCCTTCTGCCTGTTACATACATTTGCACAAAGTTAATATACCATTTTTTACCCATTTTCAATGGGTAAATGGTATAAAAAGAGTCTCAGAATAATAAGCCAGAGGTACAGGTTATTCCCACGGCAAACGTTTCGAAGTCAGGTAGGCAATTTAAAAGCATATTTAGATGAGACGTCTACTCTCATAGACAATAGTCCAGTCCTTACTATAAGGAAAAACAAAATTGAGTTTTTATGGAATAAAATACAGAACCTAATTGAGCAGGTTAATACCTATTTCGAGAGTTCTGTGTTTGAGGAAATGATAAGCGATATCGAGTTTGATACGCAAAACATATTAACGGCCATTAAAAATCGACCCAGCGTAGTTAATAGGCATGCTGACGTGTCGATGGTGGTGAAGGCAGAGGAATTACCAACCCTGCCTAAAATACAGATTCCCACATTTTTTGGTGATTCCAAAGAGTGGGACCTTTTTTACGAACTCTTCACAGAGCTAATCCACTCAAGAGAGGATTTAAGTCCATCTCTTAAATTTAACTATCTGAAATCAGCATTAAAAGGAGAAGCCAGGAGTGTTGTTACTCATTTATTGCTAGGCGCGGGCGAAAATTACGAAGCTACTTGGGAATTTTTAACCAAGCGTTTCGAGAATAAAAGAAAGATATTCTCGGAACATATGAATAGGCTTTTGGATATGCCCAATTTAAATTTAGATTCAGATTGGCAAATTAAAAAATTCATTGACTCAATTAATTAGTCAATATATATCATGAAATTGAAGGCACAATTGTCCGAAGAGGTGGATGCCATTTTTGCCCACATAATCCTTCGGAAATTTAATAAAGACTCGTTGAATTTATATGAAAGTCATGTCAAAAAGACAAAAGACATTCAAGCGCTTTCGGATGTTATGGAATTTTTAGAGCAAAGGCTCAATTCCATATCATCATTGTCACAGGGAGAGAAACCTGTAAAGAAAGTCGTAAATACAACGCATAATAATAATAGCGAAAATTGTGCGTGTTGTAAATTACCGGGACATTATTTAGTACAGTGCTACAAATTTAAAAGAATGAATCCAGCAGAGAGAAATGACTGGGCAAGAAAAAATCAAATTTGTATAAAATGTCTAAAACATAAGAATATTAAGAGATGCACAAGCGAGCAGCTTTGCTTGAATTGCAACAAACCTCACCATACGTTACTTCATCTTAAAGTTCCGGAAAAAGTGAACACATGTAGAACAACGGAGCACGTATTATTAGCCACAGCCATAAGTGAGGTCAAATCAAGAAATGGAGGCTATGAAAAATTAAGGGCTTTGATTGACAGTGGGTCTCAAAGTACGATAATTTCAGAGGAAGCTTCACAAATTCTCCAATTACCGAAAATTAAAAATTATACGGAGATTAGTGGAGTTTCCTCAGTTAAAACATGCATTTCAAGGTACAAAGTAAGTAAGTAAAGTAGTGTCGGGCTGCACAAAGTCAAAAGGCAATAACACAATGAGGGCAACTGTGATCGAGTGTACGGATTTGGAAAGGTTTTGGGAATTAGAAGAAGAGAGTAAAGATGATTTAGAATTTCAGATATGCGAAGAAAATTGCATTAAAACAACTAAAAAAGATTCATCAGGTCGATATGTGGTTTCAATGCCCTTCAAAGATGATCAGGTTTTAGGGGATTCAAAAAACCAAGCAATGGCACGGTTTTTAAATTTAGAGAAAAAATTAAGTAAAGATGAAAATCTAAAACAACAATATTGTAAGTTTATAACTGAATATATAGACTTAGGTCAGATGATTGAATCTAAATCTGAAGGAAAATATTACTTGCCGCATCAAGCCGTAATTAGGGATGAGAGCTTAATAACAAAGTTAAGAGTGGTTTTTGATGCTACTGCAAAAACAAGTAATAATAAAAGCCTTAACGACATCATGTGGATTGGACCTCGAGTGCAAAAAGATATTTTCGATATTATTCTAAAATGGCGTAAATGGCAGTATGTAGTTTCAGCAGACATTGAAAAAATGTACCGACAAATTAATATTTCGGAAAAAGATCAAGAATATTTGCATATACTTTGGAGAAATTCCCCCAAAAGCAAAATAAAAGATTTTAAGCTAACCACAGTTACATATGGTACGGCATCAGCTCCGTATTTAGCAACCAGGGTGTTAGCTGAGATAGGAAATCGATGTCAGGATCAGTCAATTAAAGATGTGATTATAAACGATTTCTATATGGATGATTTAATGACTGGATCAGACAGCATTGATGAGTAGAACGAAAGAAGCTATTCCTGGCATAACAACGAGTTTTGCATGGAGTGATTCTACCACTACATTAGCGTGGACACGAAATAAGAACTGCAAAGATAAATTTATTAGACGTAGAACTGACGAAATTTTAAAAGTAAAGGATACAGCATGGAATCATGTAAGATCTGAGGATAACCCAGCAGATATTGCCTCAAGAGGCATCTGTGCTACGAAATTAAAAGATTGTTCGCTGTGGTGGAATGAGCCCAAATGGCTCTCAACACCGGAGGACAACTGGCCCAAGTTACAAATAGATGATAAAGTAACAGTAAATACGGTGATAGTAAAATCCAAAGACACCATTTCTAAGTTGCTGGATAAATATTCAAGTTTTCAAAAGTTGGAACGGGTCGTAGCTTGGATATTACGATTTATCGCCATGAAAGTCAAGAAGATGTCATACCCACATTCGCTGACAGTAAATGAATTAAAAAGGGCCTGATTATTAATAATTAAAAAACAGCAGGAACGACATTTTATTACAGAGAAAAGTAAGGTTATAGGGCTGAATCCGTTCTTAGACAAAGATGGTATTCTAAGGGTAGGTGGTAGGTTGCAAAATAGTAAGTTACGATTTGATGTGAAGCACCCGATAATATTAGATAAATGCCACGTGTCACGACTTTTAATTGAAAAGGCTCATAAGGAGACAATGCATGGTGGAATCAATTTAATGAGAAACCAAATCCAAAGGAAGTATTGAATATTTAGGTTAAGAGATTCTCTGAAGCAAGTATTGAGAGAGTGTGTCACTTGTGCGAGATATAGGCAATGTACAGGTAAACAAATATTGGGTAACCTGCCAAAATGCAAAGTAAATGTAGCATACCCATTTTTAAATACAGGTATAGACTATGCAGGGCCGTATCACCTAAAATGTTCGAAAAATCGAGGTCAAAAAACTTTTAAAGGTTATATCTCAGTGTTTGTATGCATGGCAACTAAAGCAATTCATTTAGAAGTTGTGAGTGATTTAACTTCTGATGCATTTCTAGCAGCATTACAAAGATTTATAGCTAGAAGAGGAAAATGTGCCAATATATATTCGGATAAGGGTACTAATTTTGTAAGAGCTGCACGAAAGTTAGACGAAGAATTTCTAAAAGCCATACAATATAATTCCAGAGTAGCTGCAGAAAAGAAAACCGGAAAAATTCAGTGGCATTTTATCCCGCCGACAGGACCTCACTTTGGAGGTATTTGGGAAGCAGGTGTTAAGTCGGTTAAATATCATTTAAAAAGAATGATTGGAGATAGTATATTATGCCAAATCGAAGCAGTACTAAACTCTAGACCGCTATATACGACGGGAGAAGATGTCGATGATAATGAGGTGCTAACGCCCGGACATTTCTTAATAGGTCGACCTACGTTGGACATAGTGGAGTCAATGGATGATAATGAAAAGGTTCCTAGCCTGGATAGGTAGAGGTTAATTCGCAAAATGAGAAGAGATTTTTGGGTCAAATGGAAGGAGGATTATTTATATACGTTGCAGCAGAGATATAAATGGAAAAAGGTAGTCCAAATATAGAAAAGGGGCAGGTAGTGCTCTTAAAAGATTAAAATTGTCACCCAGCCAGATGCCAATGGCAAAAGTAGAGGAAGTTCATAAAGGTAGAGACGACAAAGTTAGGTTTGTCAGAAGCATCATTAACAAGACCGATTACCAAGATTTGTCCTTTAATTGGTGTACAGCAAGCTGAGGATGCAACTGCAACTTCGACTATAAAATGAGTGTTCCCTAGGTTATCAAAGCTTAGTAGCATGGTAATATTGGTTTTGCTTGCTTTGTTGTGCCAGGTGTCAAGTGCCGCAGCGAAAAAAACCAAAAAGGATGGGTTTGAGGTACAAAGAATTAAGAATACTAGGAGATGTAGAAATTGTAAGTACGTCTTGGAATTTGGTGATTTATTATAACATGAAGATGATTTATAAAGGTAAAGCGTTGATAAAGGAAATGAGAAGAGTTTGTGAAAAACTTCATGGCTTTGAAGATCAATGCAATCTAGTTTTGAATAATATGCAAAACCAATTAATGGAACTAGAAGAGAATAATAAATTATTTATGATGGAACCAAGATCCAGAACCAAACGTGCTCCCTTAGAGTTTATAGGTTCGTTGTATCATATTTTATTTGGTATAATGGATGAAGAGGACAGGGAACAGTTAGAGGAAGATATGAAAAACTTATTAGATAATCAGAGGAACATGGATAAATTGGTCCAAAAGCAAACGTCAGTTGTTGATTCAACTACTAATTTATTAAAAAGAACAACCGAGGATGTTAACGCTAATTTTAGAAGTATGCAAGTAAGAATTGAAAACATGACAGAAGTTCTTAAAGAGAGTTACTATGTTTACAAAGAATCGATAAAATTCTTTATGGTGACTGAACAGCTTCACTTCTTGATTGAAGAAGGTTAAAAAGTTCAATCAGGGATTATAAGCCTTTTAATTGATATTAATCGAGACAGACTAAACAAAAACATACTTAGGCCAAATCAGCTTTAAATTGAGATTGCCAAGATTCAGGAAAATCTAATAATTCCAGGGAAAAGATCAGGAACGGAACTAAAGGAGGTATATACCTTATTAACAGCGAGGGGATTGTTTATAGAGAATAAATTAATCATCACTGCAAAGGTGCCTTTGTTTAGTAGGCATCCGTCTAAATTGTTAAAACTAATTCCGTTGCCTATTAGGAATGTAGATAAAATAATAATGGTGCACATAACTTAATTTATAATTTTGAAATCGATTCGTATCACATAATGAGCGAAGCAACCTTAAATCAATGTCAAAAATGGCAACAAAATAAAAGGATATGCCAAGGAAGTTGGCCCTGGAACTCCGCGAATGACAACGCATGTGAAGTTCAGCCGTTAAAACCAAATAGAGCTTCGAATTGTATATAAAAAACAGTAATGGATGCCGCAAGTTACTGGGTAGAGTTGGAAAAGAAAAGTAGTTGGTTGTTTAAGGTTCCGATAGGTACTAAAATAAGAGTACAATGTACTGGGTCTCAAATGGAGTTGTCTGAACTGCCTGAGCAAGGGATTTTAAGTATTGCGCCGTATTGTACTGCAAGAACGGATGACAAAATGTTTATAGCCCATCATAATATTCAATCGGAAAGTGAAGAGACACTGTCAACACCATACATAGGAGAGGTTAGTGAAGTTTCGAGAATAATGTGGGATCCGTTAAAGCTAACGCCATTAAATCATACAACTGAAATGGATAAATTAAAGGAAGAAATTAAAGAGCTTAAAGAAAACCATTCACAATTAAAGGATTTGCTTTTTCATCATATTTCCGGACATGCTGGTCTTATATTGTCATTAATAGTTTTGGGAATTTTGATAATATACCTTTTAAAAAAATGTTTTGTTAGGCAAAGATTAGAAGCCATAACTTTCGCAGGCCCATTGGAAGGAATTTAAAGTTAAATAGTTAAATAAAAAAAAAAAAACAAAAATTATTGAAAAATAATAAATTTACAGTCCACTAAACCGTTCTTTTGCACAATTGTCAAAAATAATTGTAAAACTTGCCGGGCCTTTGGCAAAATGTTCATCAGAACACGAAGTATTTTATTAATTAAGAAAGAATAAATCAAGCCAATGTTAAAGTTAAGCTATAAGAGAATTACATGTCTAAGCTGAAATATATGATATATACACAAAAAGAACAAGATTTGAGTTTAAAAAATTAAATTGAATAAAAAATTACAGTCCATTAAATCGTTAAATCATAACTATTCATATATTAAAAATATATTATTCTGTCCGGCCTTTGGCAGTATGTTCAAACATGAACACGCAAATATACAAATTTATATTTAGGTAGTGGAATTGTAGCCGCACCAAATGTATCTCGTGTGTGCAAAATAAGTTATACGGTCAAATCACAGGCGGAGCCGTGTGAATAAAACACGATTTTTTATTAAGTAGCTTTTTATATTTGACAGCAGAAACGATCTTTCATGCTGGAGTTTAAGCTTAAAACTGAATTGGGGTACAAAAATGAATTCTTATGGAGTACACTGAAAGCGCAACAAAGAATAACAATGTTACGCGATCATCTCATAGCGGCCACGCAAATATGCTGTGTTCGCCGGCTATGCAGCGACGTCCAGCCTAATGCTTGGTCAGCAGTTTTGGCCGAGTCGACTGTTGGACCTAAGGGTCTTTGACACTTTGTTAGATTGCAGCGACATCCGACTTGGTGCCTGGTCAGCAATTTTGGCCAAGTCGGCTGCAAGACCTAAAAGTCGTTGACACTTAGTTAACTACTCCCCCTTCAAGACCAAGGCCGCCCTCGGCTGACTCCAATCCAGCGACCACCTCTCTTAGCCGACGCGCAGACTTTCTTGTCATGGTGATCCGTTGGTATAAGAGGCCAAGGCAGATAAGAACGCAGCATATGGCCACCACGATAAGGGCCACCAGGTACGTGCTACCGGCTTCGGTAGACTCTTTAATCCTCTGGATTTCCTGCAGATTACGTTCATTCAAAAGATGAAGGTAAGGGAGGCTAAGAACATCTTGACTGGCGGTGATGTTCAGCAGAGGAGAGTTGGAAATTGCTGGGACTCTATCTTGAATGTTATTACGATTGACGTATAGAGTTCCATTGATCGTGGTCCGGTCGCTGAAGGTGATAAGCTGCGTACCGTGTATCCAGATCTCGGTGCCATTGTCTACCTGCACTTTTGCAGATCTGTCGTTGACGATGACAATTCCGTCGTCCACCTGGGTGATCGAATTCAGATTACTCGGCTGGATTTCGCAGTGTGCTACACCTCCGGCATGTATTTCCCTGGCACAAGAACTCTTCGACGACAGGCGGGAATCGTTGCAGCCTTCGAGAGCGTGAGTTGCTCCGTCGCAGTCGGCTATGACGTTGCTTGGTAGGCTTAGAATGAAGCCTTTAAGGGAGACCGGGAATATGGTTATTTTCCTACATGCGAACTTAATTATAGGAAATTTTATGATAAAGTAAAGTATGTTAATGGATTGATTAACCTTTACGGACGAGACGGACATAATATCCCCTATGGGAGTATTGGTGGGCTCCTTCAACCAAACTGATTTTAAATCTGCGTGATCTAGGATATTTGGGCTTATGATGTTAGCCTTTGCTAGGGTTATGGCAAGCATTAAATTTTGCAACTCCATCATCAACATCCTATTTCTAGCCAATAAAGTTTCATATAGATGACTTGTGTCGACTTGTGACTTTTTGGCTACATCAAGGATTTGATTGACGGTTGAAGTTAATTTGTTAATCTGATCTTGGACTTTGGTGTTTATTTTAATTTGCCTATTGTTTGAGTCTATTAACTGTTTTTCGTTGAACTTAATTTCTTCCAAATCACCGGCATCAGGCGTTCCCGCCACAACCTTCAATATGGACCCTAAAAAATCTAAACTCCTAGCGACTCTATGGTGTACACCTAAGGCCTCCAATAAATCCTTGAGATGAATTGTATCTACGCTCAAGAGTTTCTTCATGTGCGACTGCGGGAACATATTGTTAGAGTTTGCTAAATTTATGGTCTCCTCCACCACGCGCATGTATTCCGAAAGGTTTGTTGAATGCCTGACGTAGGCGTATTCTTCCCACACTAGAATTTTACCATCCACGATGGGGATGTACTTAGCATGTGAATGAGGAGAGGAGCGTGAAAATCAACCTGTGGAATGGAATTTTGTATGCTATTATCTTTACTTTTAACAGTGCAAAGGGACAACCCACCACCAAACATGGACTTAAAATAAGTAAGCCAAATGGCCAGAAAAATTGAAGTAAAAATTAATTTGCCTAGTGGCGAATAATAAAGAGAAGACAAAAAAAACAGCGGGGTCACTTGTCGATGTTACTTTAGATTGTCTTTGTGGACCACCGTCCCTTTAATAAGGACCGTAGTCCCCAGGTCTGCTTTTACAACCCTTTCTTCGCACAAAGGCGTGAGTTTATTGCCGAGCCTTCGATTGGATTTTACTAACACCTTTTCACCAACCTCGAACACCCTGTTTTGCCGTGAAGCATTCTCTCTGGTCCTGAGCGCAACCTGAGCATTTCTAATTTTGCCTTCTATGGCTTCTTGGGGCCCGTCTGTGCGCGCCTGCACAACGTCAACTGGTCTCCTGTTAATAACGGAGTGGATTGACTTGTTATCAGGAATGATGCTCGAAAATTTTACCAACAAGTCAACCGTCTGACACAAGGTTTCAAGCCCGGAGCATCTAACTGTCGAGACGATAATGGAAATCTGGTTACAGATACGCAGTGCACGCTGAGGTTATGGAGGGCGCATTTCTCCAAGCTGCTAGCAGGCGATGACGGCACCAATCCCGCCGATGGAGGAAACAGCCCGATACCACCAATCAACGACAATGTGGATATACCACTACCTAGCCATGACGAGGTCCGAGTTGCGATTACGCGACTCAAAAACAACAAAGCAGCCGGTGCTGATGGACTGCCTGCAGAGTTGTTTAATGCCGGCGGCGAAGAGCTGATAAGGTGCATGCATCAGCTCTTGTGCAAAATATGGCTAGAAGAAAGCATGCCCAACGATTGGAATCTCAGCGTCCTTTGTCCTGTACTGAAGAAAGGCGACCCGACGATATGTGCCAACTACCGGGGAATCAGCCTGATCACCATCTCATACAAGGTCCTGTCGAGCGTTATATGTGAACGACTGAAGCCGTATGCCAACACACTGATCGGACCTTATCAGTGCGGCTTCAGACCTGGTAAATCCACCATAGACCAGATCTTCACATTGCGCCAAATCCTGGAAAAAACCCACGAAAATGGAATTGACACACACCATCTTTTTGTCGATTACAAAGCTGCATTCGATAGCCCGACGAGGGGAAGCCTATATGCCACCATGTCTGAGTTCGGTATTCCTGCAAAGCTGATACGTCTTTGCAGGATGACATTGAGCAGCACCATCAGCTCTGTCAAGGTAGGAGCGAACCTCTCCGAACCTTTTAATACCGTTCGAGGTTTCAGACAAGGCGACCCTCTGTCGTGCAACCTCTTCAACTTCGTGATGGAAGGGGTTCTGCGGAAAGCCGGTGTTCATCGATCTGGCACTATTTTTTATAAAGGTGTCCAGCTCCTTGCTTACGCCGATGACATTGACATCATTGGCCGTAGCAAGCGTGATGTCACTGCTGCATTCTCCGCTATCGAAAAGGAGTCAGCAAAAGTGGGTTTGGCGGTAAACGAGGGCAAGACGAAGTATATGCTGTCGACAAGCAGGGAGACGCGGCGCCTAGACTCCCATGTGGTAGCCGGCAGCTATAACTTCGAAGTGGTCAAGGAGTTCACGTACCTTGGCACCGCCATTAACACCAAAAATGACGTCAGCCTGGAGATCAAGCGAAGAATCACACTTGCCAATAGGTGCTACTTTGGTCTGAGTAGGCAAATGTGCAATAGAGACCTCTCTCGCCGAACAAAACTAACACTCTACAAGACACTCATCCTACCCGTGCTCTTATATGGTGCAGAAGCATGGGTAATTTCACAGACGGATGCAGCAGCGCTTGGAGTGTTCGAGAGAAAGATTCTTCGCAAGATCTTCGGTCCCGTTCGAATTGGGGACGACTTTCGCATTCGAATGAACCACGAGCTGTACGAGTTGTACGATGACGTGGACGTGGTGCGGCGCATCACGATACAACGTCTGCGCTGGCTCGGCCACGTTGTGCGTATGGATGAAGAAGCTCCAGCTCAGAAGGTATTCGAAGCGAGGGTCGACTATGGGCGACGACGAAGGGGACGACCAAATCTCCGTTGGAAGGACCAAGTAGAGAAGGACCTTAGTCTACTGGGTATTTCCAATTGGAGGAGGCGCGCGAAGAGCAGAGGCGCCTGGAGGGAGACGCTGAGGTCGGCCAAAACCCGAAACGGGTTGTAGTGCCATCTAATAATAATAATAATTGACTTGT